>QLPA01000045.1:0-27324 GCA_003313945.1 Lactifluus pinguis
TTTATTACAATTATTTACAATCTTATTACAGTCATTCACAATTTTATTACAACCATTCACAATTTTATTACCATCATTTACAATTTTATTACAATCATTCACAATGTCATTACACCCATTTACAATGCCATTACACCCATTTACAATTTTATTACAACCATTTACAATGCCATTACGCCCATTCACAATCTTATTACAATCATTTACAATGCCATTACGCCCATTTACAATTTTATTACAATCATTTACAATGCCATTACACCCATTTACAATTTTATTACAACCATTTACAATGCCATCATCAGGAAACACGTCCCACCTACCTAGAAGTCAGTCTTCTAGGTAGCTGTTGTAGGCCTCTTAGACCTAGGTAGGATGGTGGGCTCCGAACAAGAACACTGTAGGTCTTAGTAGATACTGTGTTTTCCACTAGTATTTTCATTCTATCTCTCTTTTTTAATATAGTTTATTTAGTTTTCATGATGATGAACCCTCCCCTCACCTACAGATTGGGCTGCGGCTGTTCATTCATTTCAAGGTTCGTTTTTCCCGGGTTTCATTCTCTTCTCGTGCGATCGCGCCACAATTCGCGCCGCCCCCCTCGTTTTCCATTTAGAGGTTCAATCTCGACTCTGCTAGAATGTTTATTGTATTATGAGCAAGTAGACTATGGTGTATTAGTGTCAGATGCTATGATAACAACAAAACTCAGTAAGTGAAACATAGGGGTTGTAATAGAATGAATCAGCTGTTTCAAGGACATTACAAGACGTCCAGGACCTTGGACAGTGTGTACCGAAACGAGGAATTAAGTGACAACTCCGTACTATGTGTTCCACTGGGATGATTTCAACAGCTGGTCTTCGATTCCGTGATGCACGCGTCACTGAATACAGCCTCGAGTCGGCATGTGGCCCCCGAAATGGTGTGAACCACTCAACATAGGCCAGGCGTTGTGGAATTCCAGATTGCTGCAGGTGTTCCGGAAGGTCGAAAATGAGTCTCACCTGGGCGATTCGAAGACCTGGGCCGTGAATTGTGCTGAGCTCTGAGTCTGGTCTGTTCGACAAGTCAATCGTGCGTACCTTCTAGCGATGTCCCCCTTGTGGCCCCAGGAATCATGCCGTCTACTTTGACAAGCACGGTATCGAAGACAGCGGTAACGTCACTGTGCCCTACTTCTCCTTGAACGGAGCGTGTGGCTCTGATACGAGCAATTTCGCCACTGTGGCCAGATGTTGGTGAATCGGGAATGTGTACAGAAAGGACTTTGTACGCATTAAAGCGGTCGAATTCGTTCGGGATGATGGGCCTACGTGGTGGAGGGCACTTGTGAATGATAAATGCTTGGAGAGCGTTGAGGAAATGGGACGCGCGGAAGTCCAGAGTAATGGCTTGCATGTCTAAGTGCATGTAACCTGGGTGCTTTGCCACAAAATGTGTGGTAGACGTCAGAGACACAGAACCAAGATCCAGATCTCCACCGGTGTCTGTGGAAGTACTGCTACCAGTTGTGGCAAGGCTCGGAGAGATTCGGGACTGGCTGGCATGCCACTCAAGATAATCATTGAACTGAGCAATGGCTTCTTGTCGGCTCAACCAGAGAGTCATTTGAGAAACAAAGTCGCGTTTGTTGCTCGCTCGATAGGCCTCCTTTGCAAAATTGATGTGAAGGCGTTCAGGGGACTCAGTATTGTAGCCATCTAACGATCCATGTGTCTTGATCGCGTCGCAGTAGTGTACCATTGAATGAACCTTAGGGAAGTTGAAATCATCACGAACCCCAGCCTCAATGTGTCACGGGAACGTGACGTAACGTTGTGACAGTCACTGGTGACTGTCACCTTTCTTTTCTCGTCTGTATGACTCATTCGACACGTTGGACGATTCTCCCCCTTTCCGTACGATTCTACCATGTTCCGTCCCCTTCCGTCGCTTTCTCTACATACACAGGATATCCCTGAACATTCTAGTACTTTCCGTAAGACGTATATATAAACCTGTTGTATCTTCGAGACGAGCCTTAAGCTCGTTCTCCTGTAGAATCTGGTGTTCTACTTAGCGTCTTCAACAGAGCTATTTTTCCCTTCTCATCTGCGTGCGGACTGTTCCATCCCTCAAAGGAACTTCAGAAGACTTGTGCACAGCGACACCAAGTCTTACCTCTATCTCCCTTTGGACCTTTGCGTCTCAAAGACAGTTGGTGCTTCGCCACTCAACTTAGAATCAGACAATCGAACGCCACGGTGACCAGACCGTGACACAATGAAAACATCTTTGTTATCGTGGAAAGTCACGAGAGCATCTCGGAGTGCTTCGATGGTTGCACTTGTCTGGATGTGGAGCTGAGAATAGTAGATGAAGTCGATAATAGCCACAGCAGCTCTCAAAATAGCTGGTTGAACTGCACCGGCGAGAACCCCGATGAAGACGCGTTGCATGTCCTTATGCTCTCGTCCAGTCCATTGTGAGACGAAAGAGATTCCATTTGAGAAATTCCTTAGCCCAGCAAAGTCAGTTACAGTCCGGAAGCGTGCGTCGATTTCGTCCACGCCTGCGATACGTGTGCACCACTCGACTAGATGGTCCTTGAACACCCCTTTGTGCAGTTGATGAAGGATGTCAGGTGTGAAGCAACTGAATATGTTGGTGTGAGGGAGATGCTTCCAGAGCGGCTGGAAACACGGGCGCATCCCATCTTCTTTGAATCTTTGCACCCGACGGCCGGTTTCTTTGTGCCATAGAATAATACGGGCTTGGTCTTGAATCCGCGGCGCTGAGTCCAACAATTCGCCCCTTCTGTCGTGCTCAACGCGACACCTTGGGCATCGACTTTCTTTACAGCATGCCACGAGGCACTGCTCTGGGTAATCGGCAATATATGCTGCTAGGATGGGAAAAACGCGGCGCATGAGGCCATCAGCACAAACAATGTCAACGCCCTCTCTTCCTGCCTTGGACAGGGGCTGTAAGATCCTCCGCATGCAAAAGTGGAAAAGATCGTGACTCTTTTCCGTCCGTGTGTCATCTGAGAAGACGTCCAGTTTGGGAACAGGCAGATAGGCAATCAATATGGTTGCGTGTGCATTGGGCTGGCGGCGCTTGAGTTTGTCAATATTGCCCAGAGTCATATACACTGGCCAGGCACTCTTATCGCCACCAAACTGAGATAGGCGTGTCTTATCGGATGAAAGAATGATTGGGGCAATAGTCGAGCCATTAGGAAGTGTTTCCTGATGGTAATTGAGATTGGGATGCTCAAGATATGACGTGATTCACTGATCTTACTTGCGTATCCCACCACCAGTCGGCAGTCCACATCTGTGAGTATTTCCTTTGTGTTCCTGCTGCGTCGGCGTACACGCGTTCCGGTGCATATGAAAGTGAATCGCGCAGCATTATGTTTCCTAGGAGGTCCTTGACACATTCTACTGGATCTCGTCTCCATAACTGTAGCTTCTCCGCTGGAAATACCCCATCTTCACTGTGAATATCACCTTGTACGTCAACAATGTCGCACTTCCACTGGCACCCTTGCGTTGGCAACGCATCTATCTTCTGTAGAAGCGACCTATTGCTCTTATAGGATGGAGTTACTCGTGCATTTATCTACTCCTTGGTTAGACGTGCACGCTTCTAAGTCCCTGATAACCTTGTCACTGAAACTCACTACTGGAAGCCTGAGGAACACCTCAGTCTGAGTCTGCCCTACATTCTTGAAAAGCCACTGGCCCATATCCCACTCGTCCTTGTTCTCGAAAGGTGCGTACATGTTGTCGCTTTGTCTCTGGTGAATATCTTGAAACTTGGGAAGCGGTGCATCTGGGGAAGACCAGCCTGCACCTGCGCGATGCTGAGCAGGAAATTCTTCAATGTACTCTTCATTGTTGCTAGAGGGTTCCGAGTCTTCTGCTGGTTGATTGTCTGTGGCCGCATCGGATGCGAAAATATGGTCTCCTTCACCACTGGCGGCAATCTCTTCGCTGTCCGAGTCGTCAATGACCCCTGTCAGTGTGTAAGGCTCAGGGTCTGAGTCGCTGACGGCAGTTTCAATGGATGGACTCGGAGGTGCTTCTTCAACTTCGTCTAGATCTTGTGTCCAAATATCGCTCAGGTACTCTCTGAACTCGTTCTGAGCTGCACGTCTGCATTCTGGGACTTGCCTGATGTGTCGCCTCAAACCAGGTGTGCTAGGAAAGGGGCCCGATCGACAAATGCTGCAGATTCTGCCAGGGAGTTCAGCGGCCATGCCAGTGGCTCGGGGACGATGGGATATCACGTCTATTGGCAAACGTACACTGGCGGTACTCAAGGGATTCAAGGTAGGAATACCCATGTTCAGTCACAGTGAGATCCGAATCCACAATCTCGCACCACACACCACAAACTTTATCCGATTGCATTTTTCCCAAGTCACTCGCGGCTCTGAGTCCTATTGATTCTCGCCACACAGACCAGGTCAATTGATTACTCCTTTATAATGGTATGTCGTCGCCTCTATTGTCACAGTTTACCTCTCAATGGCTCCTCGTCGCTCCTCCAAAGCAGTCACCCACCCAGTTACATCCACGCCTGGGCCTTCCCGTGTCAGCGGCCGTCATAGAACTCTTTCTATGAAACAGAAAATCGCAGGTCATTTACTATCTCATTGTCCTGTGATTGTTCTACCAGACCACTGATTGAAATTTATCATAGAGGATGAACGCGCAGGAAGAGGCGCACAGATGAATGCAAAATACGAAATGCAACTGTTACGGGCACGGCAAGAAAATCAGGAGCATCTGGGTTATAGACGTGACCCTCGCTATGATACCCCCGAATCTGAGGACAATGACATGGATGCCCCAGACGCTTCAGTAAGGTTATACGGGTTCTACTGGCGGTCTTACTCATTTCCAAGTCTTTAGTTTTCCTGTACCCCAGTGGCACTCCCTGTACCAAAACGAGTTCCATCGACACACAGCAGATCTCAAGACCACAGTGACCGTAGTCTCCCCGGTGAGGTTGACTCACTTGAGGTATGGATTAACCTTCACGCTTTTGATAACTTGAAGTACTAACTCATGCTGTTCATAGGAGGTAAATCGCCCCCGCCCAAGGCTCATTCGCCGCATCCCTCGGACGTCTCAAGGCATTGACGCGCCTTCGACACCTCAGATTTACCAAAGCTCTGACTTTGGCAGTTGTGACCACGAGGATCCTCCTTCAAGTTCACTCAGGAAATCTGTGTCCACCAGACGGGATGCCAGTGGAGACGGTAGTCGGCATACCGAGACTTCCCATGACGGTATGTCCACGTGCACAGTTTACAATCTATTTATGAACCTGGAACGAGTAAAGGAGACATGCGGCGTGATGTAGACGACGGTAGGTATGTTCCCAGTGCTCTGTGATGATGACTGACCACTTGTAATTCTTTAGTGACGGACAACGATGACATTGATGGCAGCTCACGATCTCATGGGATCCGCAAGAACCCCCCATCGTCGCCTTCACCAGAATCCACCGTTGTCACTAAGCGGCCCAGACAGTTCTCCACCGGAAGTCGCCAGCGGGTTCGAGGACGCGATTTCGACGAACTGACACAGAAGGTTTTGGATGCCGCGATTAAGGAGTATCGTGTCATCGTTTGTACGAAGGATGCCTTTCCCGAAGCTGATGTCAACCGTAAATTGTCGGCACTAGTTTGGGTCAATGCATGCGCGGCGCTGAAAGTCCAAATCCAACCGAATGAAGATTTAATGAGGCTTGTAAGTGCAAAGTACCTCTCCTGCGCACTGGGAGTGTTTAGCTTACTGGCGCTGTCAGATTACCAGCCGCGCGTCCGAAGTCCGTGGAAAACTGAAGACCATCGCTCGTGGATTCGCTGCTGGCGTCTATGGCCTCAACAAGTCGAATGAAGACGAATATAACAGGGAGGCTATCAAAACCCTCCTTACAAAGAGCAACTTCTTATATCAGGTATGTCTTGCATTACTGGTTTTCGGTCATATGCACTCATTTACCACTTGTACACCTCAGGACCCTGAGAAACGCGAGGGGTGCCTCCTTACCCCCGCCATACTGTTCATCATCAACGCGATGTGGTTCAATGACAAGGAGGACGACGGCGTCCGATATTCGAAGCGTTTTGACCCTGATGGGGCAGGATGCATCCCCCTCCCAACCGTCACGCTTGTGTGCACCGCGGTAAGCGTAATGCCACCAGCTCAGCCTTGTTGCGTTGTTTGATTTACGCTCACTCGACTTGGATTTGTGACCGCTTAGATCGAAAATTGTCTTGATGAATACCAGAGTGGAGCTTTTAGTGAGATCCCGTTCACTCGCATCATGTACAAGGCCAAATACGACGCACGCCTCAGCTATCTCGAGGACTTTTCGAAGAAGACGAAGCAAGCGGCAATCATCCCTCGCCTCTGCCGGCGCCTGTACAAGCTTGCACGGTAAGTAAGCCTCCCGTTGTTCCTTAACAACTCATAACCCATTCTATCCCTCACATCACACAGTAAGCATGCCAAGGTGGACGCAGAACCGGTTGTGCAGAATATACTCATTGAAGATGCCGAGGTTGAGGCTGCCACTAAGGAGTGGGAGGACATAGTCTTCAGTGATGAAGCAGAGGATTAAATTTATCACTAGATACAATGTCAAATCATTGGGGGTGGTACAATACTAGGATCACTATTTGTTGTCTTGTCATTCATTCCCTTTAAGTTGATCCACTGGCATCAAGGTGTAGGCAAAAATTGAACCACAGTTATGACATCACTAGCCTCTCACAAGGTCTAAGGAGTGCAATATAGATGAATGGGTCCCTCACTAGGTCTAGGATGTGTTATATTGGTCAACAGATACCTACAGAGTATACTATTAAATTACAATGACCTACTTAGACATATGTGTATACTACCTATGCCTACAGAGACCACCACAGGCACGTGCCAAACCTACCTAGGTCTACATATTCGGGACTTGCCTACCCAGCCTACTCAGCCTACAATGTATATATAGGTCTATGTAGGCAACTCATTTTTTCCTGATGATTACAATCATTTACAATGCCATTATGCCCATTCACAATCCTATTACAATCTTTTACAATTTTATTACAATCATTCACAATGCCATTACGCCCAATCACAATGCCATTACGCCCAATCACAATGCCATTACGCCCAATCACAATCTTATTACAATTATTCACAATCTTATTACAATTATTCACAATTTTATTACGCCCATTCACAATGCTATTACAACCATTTACAATCTTATTACAATCATTCACAATTTTATTACGCCTATTCACAATGTCATTACAACCATTTACAATTTTATTACAATTATTCACAACCTTATTACAATTATTCACAATTTTATTACAATCATTCACAATGCCATTATGCCCATTCACAATCTTATTACAATCACCCACAATTTTATTACAACCAATCACAATCTTATTACAATGTCCCTATGTATAATGACAATGTTGTCATTAAAGGTTGTGGTATTATACACATCGCAAATGTGCATTTGCCCTAGGAATTGTGATAAAAGTGGTAGCTACCAGTGACACTGGTGTATTGGGACGCATCCACTTCTAGCACGAATGGTTTCTCCAGGTTTGGTCGTTGTAATATTGGGTCAGATGTGACATGGTGGATGAGTTGGTCCACTGCTTTCGTACAATCTTCGTCCCACTTAAACTTGATTCCCTTCTTTAGCAGATTTGTTAATGGCCTTGCAATGTTAGCAAATCCGGGGATGAACTGTCTCTGGTACCCCAAGACACCTAGCGTGCTGCGAACTTCTCGGACCGACTTCAATTGGCGTGGCCATAAGTCCAATCCATGTTTCTTGCTAGGGTCTATGCGGATGGTCCCTTGATCAATGACATATCCTAGGAACTCCACTTGTTTCTCTGCGAATCGGCACTTCTCCGGTTTTAGGAAAAGCAACTCCCTTTCCATGATTTCCAGATATTCGTCCGTGATCTGGTCATGGAGGGCAGGGTCATCCGGTGTGACAATAATGAAGTCGTCCATGTACCAATGCACCCATTTTGGGTACTTTCGCTTCAGTGGGGTGAAGATCTGGTCCATCATTCTTTGGAACGTTGCCGGTGCGTTTTGGGATCAGCATGGGTATGGGTAACCCATGTGGGTTATGGGTTGGGTTATGCTTGGGTATGGGTGTGGGTAGACTCAGGCTGACCCATAGCTGGGTTAAGCCTGGGTCACACCCATGTCACTACCCATGGCCATGACGCTTATCTCAGCTTTGTGACTCCCTAGTGTGACAGCGGCCTGGCTCAAAGTTGACTTTACTTTTCTTCGCTTAGCTATGACTACGAGTCGACTTCGCTGGCCGCTTTCCCTCTTCTCGCCCCTCTCTGTCACCGCGTCCCCTCTTCTCACTCTTCTCACTTGTGCCAATTCCCCCTCTCACTCTTCTCATTGTCACCGACTTCCTTCCTTTTGCTGTCCTCTCTCTCTGTTGCCGCGCCCCCCTCTCTGTTGCCGCCATCACTGGCCTTTGGCAGCTTGTCACACTCCCGCGCCTCTGTAAGCATGATCAATGGTGCGTCGTGATTTTTTTTTCTGACTCTCACACTGACATTTTTTTTATTTTCCTTCTCTCCCTTTCGTCGTTCCTCCAGCGTTCGCAACTCAGCCGTTGTCGTACCCACCCATTTGTCGCTACGTGCGGCTCATCCACTCATCCCACACCTCCTCCATCTCGGATAGCATTGATGAGCCGTCCTGCTGTCTCGGGTAGAGCTGCTGTTGCACCCCCTTCCCATTCGTTTTTGTGGTGTGGCCAAGAATCAGTTAGTTTTGTCCGTCTAACAGCAGCATACCCCACCACTGTCCCCAACCGCACCTGTCGCCGCCACTCACACCACGAATGCTGCATCGTCATCACCACCATCTAGTCAACATCACCCGCAGCAGCAGATGACGCACTTGCACAATGAGAATGTGCCCACCAGGTTTGAGCTCACAACGTTGTCGCTGATGTTAGCCCCCTGTGAGACATGCGTGTATGATCCTGCGTTTCTGGGTGACACGTTGTGTGCTTTTACGCGCTGGGAACTTGTGCGAAACATGCAGCTCCCACCTGAGGACGCTGGGGAGGGGAGGAGACCGTCGCGGGAAACACTGGATGCTCGTTTCGTCTCGCCTCGCTTGTGCCTGTACCCCTCAAATTCTTGTCAAAATGGCTCATCGTACACGTTTCCCTCACGCTTCATCACCGCATCCTCGCCGTTCGGGCCTTTCACTCTCCTATACCCAGTCAGCTTGCCATCATGACTTTGCCAAATCTCCATCAGGTCCTCCGATGGTGCGTCGCCATGCTGTATAGCCGTGTTCTACGCATTGCAACCCCCTCACTACCTTACTCACCTTAAAAACAGGCCAAACACTACACTGATGCAAATGAAGTTATCGTAACTGGCACCTTTGACCAGGCAAGTCTACTTGTCATTTTTTTCTTTGTCATTTTTTCGCTCATGGCCGCGATAACCACTGGCTTTTCTCTTCGTCTTCCCTCCTTCATTTTTTTCCTCCGCACCCCATCTCTGCATACAGTGGTCTTCCTCTCTCCGCCTCGTTCGAAAACCTGATGGATTCGAGGCTCCTGTCCTCATTCCATGGAAAGACAAGATCGCATACAAGTTCATCGTCGATGGTCGCTGGATGACTAACGATACTGAACCCACGGAGATGGATGGTAGTTTCATCAACAACGTGTATACCGCACCCCCAAAACCAGCGCTACCGAAGCCAGGACAACTCACTGCCCCGCCATCGTATCACTCCGGGTCCGAGGCAGAGCCTGAACACACAGATAAAGCCCTTGAGCACTCTGATGAGCCACGAATGGATCCACCATCGATATACATCACGAGGTCCCTGAGCATATAGTAGATGATCCAGCGTCCACTGTTGCTGAGGAGGTCAAGGCAGCCGTAACTTCAGCCGTCCAAGTCGTACCAAACCCGGGCCCCCAAGAGGTGGAGAGGTCTGCGGATGAGGTCTTTTCAGAGCCCATCGTTTCTGCTTCAGAGGTAGGCTTCAATCCTATCCCTACATCCCTTCGATAACCTGTCTTCCCCATCCAGACCCTTGTCTCCCCCCCTGGCCCCGCAGCGGCGCAAGTCAACACTGAGCATGAGCGGTCAACTCACGTGCTCTTGCCTCACCATTCACATCTTGCTGCGGCTGTGGAGGTTCCTCAGGCAAAAGAAGCGGCTTCAGGGGCTGCTGCTAAAGTTGTCCCTGTTCCATCAGAGGAGACCGCCGGCCCAACTGAGGATGTCTCTGAGCCCGAGTCTGGCCCTGCGCCTACCGCCAATGAACCATTTCTGGAGCCTGCTCAAGTCGAAGCACCTACCTCTGCGGCCTTCGAACCTGCTCCTGAGCCCATGCCGGCCAGTGAACGGCAGAGCTCGAGTTCACCCCTGCAAACGCGGATGAGAAAGCAGAGCTCGCCAGATATACTGACATTCTCTGTTGCAGATGTTGTGAACAGCTTTATTTGCCAACCGTCGCTCGTGCGTTCCCTACGACGACATGTACCCACTTGCTGCCCAGGATAGTTGCACGGTCCCCTGAGAGGATCAACGCGCCCCCGCCACGACCTCTGCGCAACAGGCCGTACCCGTACACTACCGTGGCGGCGAAGCAACAACAGGGCAGTGTTGTCGATCCCATGTTGGCCCGAGGATTGTCTGCTGCCACTGCCGCCGAGTCTCACAAATCGCACAGTAGTGGTGGCTTGACAGTGTGCGCATTGTCGGCTTCAAACATGGGCACATGCAAAATGCTTACATTTTGGTGCAAGAATGACATTTTGCTTGTGTTTTTGTATAAGGAACCACTGGTGGGGGCAAGTTTCCCGTCGACCTGCTTGATGTGTGCATCTTGAGCTTTGAGGCACATGTAGCCTGATGTAGGAATGTATCATGAATATATTGTTGTAGACCTATAGTTTGGTCACTGGGTGTAAACTTGTTGATGACAAATGACCTCAAACTGTGAGCTGCATCTCAGCTGGAGATAAGCCAGATTTGACTGGCTTGGTGCTCGTCACAGCTTTGTGACATGTGACAACACTACCCACATGGGTGACCCACTACCCATCTCAACCCATGCTAACCCATCAGAATGACCTGTGGGTTGACGGGTCATTCACCCATATGGGTATGGGTGTGGGTCAGCCTCTTGGCACCCACGGGTTTACCCATGCCAATCCCTAGGTGCGTTACACAGGCCAAAGGGCATCACCTTGGCTTCGAAGAGACCTTCATCAGTTTTGACCGCAGTGATCCATTGGCTGTCAGGATGGATTCGAATGTTGTAGTACCCATCCCGTATGTCGAATTTTGACATGAGTTTGGCGTCTCCCATCTGGTCGAGGATTGTGTCAATACGTGGTAGGGGATACACATCTTTTACTGTATGTTCATTGACGACCCTGTAGTCATAGACCGGTCTAAGTCTTCCATCTTGTTTTTTAATGTAGAAGAAGGGGCTCGACCATGGTGAGTTGGATTGTGCCATGTATCCTTTGTCCTGTTGTTCTTTTAGGAAGGTTCTCATTGATTTGGTTTCTTCCGTTGTTAGTTTGTACGTTTTGCAATTGATGGTTTTTGGGGCACTTGGCAACAATGTGATAACGTGATCTTCCGGTCGTGGTGGGGGGAAGCGCTTAGCCACTTCTTCTGAAAAAACTTTGGCATGTCTTTTGAAGCGTTCTGGGACGGTGACCGTAGTTTGGTTGCGCCCTTCTTTCTGCGCCCATTGTTGGCTGAAGCTGTTCTTGCACGCCTTCAGTTTCTTCGCTGCCCATTTCAACTTCCAACTCCTTCCTGTAGTGGTCAATTTAATTGGAGGGCCTTCAACTGTGCCTTGTCTCCAATTGATCTTTGGGTCGAATTCTCGGAGCCACAGGTAGCCCAAAATTAGTTGGTCATCTCCCAGATTGGTTATAAAGAACATTTGGGTGGCCTCCTTTCTTCCTTTCAGTACGTTGAGGAGGCAGTACTCTGTGATTTTTCCATCTTGGTTTTCCGTTCCATCCACATTATAGACCGTTCTTGGTTCTTTGAGGGGGAGGACTCCAATTCCTAATTTTTCCACCATTCGTGGGTCCATGAAATTTTCTGTAGCGCCACTGTCCAGTAGTGCTTTTTCTGCAACCGCTTTTGTCGCACTCGTGAACGATAGGGGAACGTCCAATGTATTTGATCTCGAGATACGACATATTTGAGTAAAGCGGGCTCGTACCCGGGTTGCGTGGGCTGAGCCGTTCAAAAATCCTCTTCATCCACCATTCCTTCCAAGGCGTCGTCAAAGGCCCCCTTCCCACACTTGGCTCTGAGTGCTCGTAGCATGGCTACTGGTGATTCTTCCTCGTCAACTTGGGTGGCCTCGTCATCCTCCTTTGCTTTAGTTCTTCTGGCTTTGGGTGGTTGGGTTGTCTGGCCAGGCTTTTGTCCTTTCTTTTTAGGACAATCTTTGGAGAGGTGGCCTTGAGCTTCGCAGAAGAAGCATCATCCTTCTTTTTGTAACTTCTGCTTCCTTTCCCAATTATTGGGTTCAATGTGAGTCACGTCAATGTCCATGGCCCAAGGATCTTTTTCTGGTTTGGGGGTTTTCTTTTTGTTCATAAGACGTTGGGCCCAACTAGGAACTTCTTTTCAAAGGGCGATCTCGTGCTGTAGCTGGAGGTAGGCGTCGTTATGTCGGATGGCCAATTCTTGCCATTCTCTCATGGTGGTCAGTTTTGCTCCTATGTGTCCCAGCATACTCTTGACCAGACCTAGGTCTAGTCCTCTTTTGAAGAGTCACATCGTTCCCTCGCTGTCCGCGTCCCATCCTGCTTTCTTCCTAAGCCGGTTGAACTCTCCAATATAGTTTACCAGGCTTCCCTTGCATCCTTTCATGTCTAGACGTTCCAACTTGGTAATGGCTTCGTCTTCTTTATTGGTATCTTTGAATGCTGCATCTAGTGTCGCTTCGAAGTTGGTCCAGAGATCTTCATCGTTTTCTCCAAGTTGTACCACTTCTTGGTCAAGTTTGTCTAGATAGTCTTGGACCCATGCAAAAACGTTTGGTCCCTTGATTAGGCCCAGCTTGGTCAGAACTTGGTTATAAGGGATGTTTATGTCATTGTGATTCCTGTTTATCGCGCGATACATTCTCCATTCTTGTTGGAACACATCATAGAGTTCTCTGTCTCCTTTGAAGATGGTGGGGGCGACACCTTTTAGGCCATTTCGTGGTGGGTTCCCAGGTGGGGCTTGTCCAGCTGTCGCGGCTACTCCACTGCCACCGCCACCGCCACCTCCACCGCCACCTCCACCTCCGCCTCCACCTCCACCTCCGCCTCCACCTCCACCTTGTGCTCCAGCGGCTTGTCCGCCTCCTCCTCCTCCACCACCGCCTCCACCACCTCCGCCGCTACCAGAGCCACTTGGGCCGCCGGTCAGGGTTTGTGGTTGTTGGGTCATTGTTCCTGACCTGAGGTAGATTGGTGGGGACGAAAGGGTGAGGGTGCTCATGGCATGGTCTATAGGAGTGATAGGTGTGGTTGTCTGTGGTTCTGCGTCTTGCTGCGTTGGTGGTGAGCTTCTAGCAGGTCCTTCTTCTGCTGATGAATCTGGAGCATTCTGTTGTACTGGGGGGCTTCTGTCGGACTCGCTGTCGCTGTCATGTTCTTCTTCTGAGGGTTGCATTGACGGTGTTAATTCTAGTTCGTTGAAGATGTGATTGAATTGGGTAAACTTCATATTGGGTTCTACCCAGTATTCACTATCTTGCCAATAGATTTCGTACCACCAGTGGTTGATGAACTCGCACAGGGTTCTGACTCTTCTTCCGTCTCTTTCTACATTATATCGGTAGGCATCTGGTTTCTGAAATAGCTGGTGGGCCTTCCTTCTGGATTCTAGGTAGCAGATCCTTCCCTTTCGTTCGATGGATAGATTGTCGTCTTTTCGCGGGATGACTCTGGTTTTGTAGTCTGGGGCGTCTTTGTCCCAAACAACCTTCAGTGACCCATCACGGTATCGTTCCAGCGTTGAGTGTGGAATGTGATGGTGTTGTCTTGCTGATAGATAACCAGCGTGTTTCCTTGCTCGGTTTGGAGCAACTCGGTTTCTGTTACTTCTAGTAGTTCTTCTAGGAACTCCGCGATTCGACACCAATGTCGCAGTGCTTCAAACCAATATGGACCTTCTGTTAGTCCTACGTTTTGCACATAGAGTTCCGCTACTTGTTTCTTCAGGAGTAGGACTTCAATTAGTTGTTCCTTGATCCTGATCTGGTCGCCCGCAGAAAGGTTGGCCAGAGTTGTCAACCTTTGTATTGTAAGAGCTTCGGCTTTTGTTACGGCTCGACTAGGGCCAGGTCCCAACAAGGGTTCTGTTTGGTTCAGGTCCTCCTAAGACCTAGACTCAGGGTTGCTCAGGGCAACGACGCGCAGAGTCCTAGGATGTTATAGCACACCCTACAAGCTTCAATGACCCTACTAGGGCGTATAAGAGGGTTTAGAGAAGAGAGGGGATAGAGAGGAGGAGTTGTTCTGGTCCTTAGAAGGTGGAAGACAGTCGATTCAGGTTAAAGCCGAAGCTGGGGTACAAGCTACCAGCTGAGGCCTACTTATACAATGTACGCTAATTGTTGTACTAAAGAGGACGAACAATGGGCGTGAGTCAAAAACAATAGAACGTTACCAAAACAAGAAGACAATAGGGAAGTAGAACAATAACACTGGACGGTTTTGGGAGAACAATAGGCACATCAGTCAGCAAGAAGATCATGAGTAATCGTGGGTGAGTAAGGAATCATGAGGTCCATAACGTGTCCTGATTCCGTAACAGTCCATGTATCAAACCAGGTCCATTGTGCAAATGAATTTTCTAATCGATTGTAGGTGCATAAGCAGTTCCTGCTTCAAATCTTCATTGTCAAGCTGCGATTTGTTCCAGGTGCCATACACATTGAATGGGAGGTTCTTGTCCTCTTCAGTAAATGCACAGGACCATTCTCGAAGGTGCTGCACATACCATGGTCCACGCTCTGCAGACTCAGCAACTTCAAGTGAGGCCGCCATCCACTTGTTGTATACCCTCGAATTGATGTTCATATACTATGTCCACAGGAAGCACTGCATACCCTCAAGCCGGCTTCTTAGAAGCAAGTCAAGCTTTGGGTCTTTATGGCCTTTTCCGTTGTCTCGGCGTGGATGTAAGACATCCTTGATCTTTGTATGTGCCTTATGGGCGGCCTCTACAGTTGGTACCTTCCATCGTTGATCCTTTGCATCATCCTGGGCATCCTGAGTACTGTTATGGCCACCACAATGGCACAATCACTATTCCCAGCATCATCTTTCTGTTGATCAGTTGAGTAACCACTAAGGCTGATGTTGTCACCACTCAATGTGTTGTTGTTTTCAACCTGTGACAGCATCACATCAACTGTATCTTCTTGCAGATCCTCCTCTATGCCCTGGGTTATGTCAGGCTCACATTGCACAAAGATCTGTGCAGTTAGCTCTCAAACAGGAGGTCAAACCTGTTCTGGCAGTAAGGAGCTTTCAATCTGTGACGAAAATGGCTTACATTCTCCTCCTCAGCTTCTTGAAGCTTTTTTCTCTTATTTGCTCTGATGCCCCACTTTCCTAGGTTGAGGATTTGGTTGTGCTTTTGTTTTTTCACTTCAGCCATGCCAAGTAGGGTTTGTCGATGTGGGCACATGAGTGTGATCAGCAATTTAGATCACATGTTCATACCACTTAGACATCATAAAAACTCTTTTAAATACATATCATTTGTTCATGCTGATGTCTGAAAAATGTACAACCACCAAAACATCACAAAGTAGAAATATATCCTTTTGGTGGTGGCAGATCACCTGAAAATTACATGCTTTCTTTGATATGTAAATTTTTGCAGTTTTGTCACATTAATCACACCCAAATCATGTGACACTGGATGTGTCTGCATTACCTCTACCTTAAGATAAAAAATCTTAGTTATCATCTAAATTACTATGGATATTATTTATTATTTATTTGTTTATTACCTTATCTACTTAGATATCTATGATATAGCAAGGTGAGCATGATATAGCAAGGTGAGCAAGGTACCTCATGATATATAAAGGTACCTAAGGGCATCCATATATTGTAAGATTACCAGATTAACAAGTTCATTATTGTTTTGATAGATATGATAGATAAAGTCAATCTGGTTAGGTAGTTAGGATATTGCCTGTAACTAGATAAGGTCATGATTTCACTCTAAGGGCAAGGTCACCTTGTAAGATAGATAAGAACTTGCAAGATTTAGGAATATCATAGTTAAATATTTTTCGTGATGGCTCTAGGAAGCAGGAGCTCATCATTCTCTCCACAGCCAAAGTTGAACATGTCGCAATAAAAGGGACTCTTGTACAAGGTAATTAGAGTGTGGATAGAAGTAGTTAATTGCACCCAAAAGAGGTAAACAGAATGGGTTTATCAAAACCGGTTCAAGCCAAGGGCTGCGCTTTACATGAATGACAAGACATACCACTTGAAATAATTCTTTCGCCAATGACAATACCAGCAGCTCCCCTAGGCCTGAGGTGATCAGAAAGGGTCATTGCCCAGTCACTCCGTGTGTGCCCAATTGACCGATTTGCAACCTTCTTACTATGGGAACCAAATCAGGGCAGGGCAGGGAGATGATTGTTCGGACCGCAGTGCATGCGGGACCTTTGCGACAACGTGGTGCACCCTCATCCGGCTCTTCTTTCACTTCAGACTCCTCTGGAGGACGTACACTTGCATCTACAGAGTTGGAAGCACTACCCGCATGTATTTGTGTGAGGTATGCAGTTGTGAGTACTGTAGCGAGAAAGGCGAGAAAGAATCAAGTATAAGGGGTAGAGAGATCTGGGGGCGTGAACGTGAAGGAATAAGGTGCGCCTGGAAGAGCCGATCCGACTGCTACATCCGAGTTGGCGACCCTCGAGCACAGTTCTTGAGTATTTCCAACGCAGTGCGGAACAAGACGTTGAGTCCATCGAAGAGGCTGGAGCAGGACCGTCCCACACACCGAAACGTGAAAACGTCGTGTGGGGAGAGGGAGGAGGAGGAGGGGGGATCATGATGTACTTGCTGGGCGTCTGTACGTCACAAGTGCTGCTGTTACGGTAAGTTTTTTTTTTTGTTCATTCGACTCACAGCTGTACCCACGTTAGTGCAGAGGGCACCAAAGTGCCATGTATGGGACCCCAAGAGCCGACATTACTGACCTTGTTCCTCGAACACGGTATCCTCCTGTTCGTCACCATTCGTCACCATTCGTCACCAAGTCGCTTCCAGCAGCTTTCTTGAAACCCTGTACCTTGAACCCCTTCCCATAGTGCTTACATTCCAATGGCCCTCGATAGAGTCTCTTCTGAGTAGCTGTATTTCGGGTGTAGACGAGACGAGGGCAATCATTGAGTAGTGAGAGAAGAGGGTGGAGAGTTGCGCGTGCCACATGCCACATACCACGTGGAAAGAACGCCTCCCCGGTCGATTGCCCACGGGGCATGCATGTCCCATTTCTTTGGTAAGTCCAAGGCCGCTGAGGGTCCGATGCGCCTGTATTGCGCGCGTGCAGTGTGTTCGCGTGTCGGCGTGCGTGAGTTATCGTGATGAGGAGGTGTCACCGCGAAAGGTCATGGTGCGCCCCGTGAGAGCTCGATTAATGGTACGCCATGGATCTGGCACAAACTGTGAAGGCCAGCCTTAACTTCGCCACCCATCTGACCAAACCCAACGGCAATGGCAGCAGGCGTTGGGACGGAAGGGAGGCGAAGCCCGGGACGACACAACTCCATGAACGTCGGCAAAGTCGAGATGGATGCGCTAACCCTTGAGGAGAAACCTGTTCAGCAGACGGTGCCCAAACAAAATTAAAAAAAGGCAAGGACGACGAACTGGGGGAAGAATATCCCTGTTGGTGGCCATATTATTTACGGTGACTGCCTATGCCTCAGAAGAGTACGTCGTGACGCCGCGCAAGTGTTGCCCGACGACTTCGGCATCGCGTTCATCCTGTGGGCGGAAGCAGCCCCTTTTGCCGTTTCCAGGAATTGAACGAGGGCAGCGCCTCCTTCCGTGGTTCCGGGAAGATAGGAATAGGTTGATCTTGCAGCTTCGAGGTGCGGACAATGGGCCACCATTGGCTCCACAATGGGTGCAGTGGGTGAGCTTGTCTAATTTGAAGCGTGCGGTTGTAGGAACCGGGGGGGGTTGCCAGGGCCCAGGTGTGACAAAGTTTCAAACTCCGATCCACGCCTGCTTGTCATTGAAACGACCCAACTGGTAAGACATTTCTGTGCAATCCTATCCAGATACCTCACAAATATGTTATACCTATAAACTTCGCCAGCAACAATGACAAACAAAGTATATATCAAAGGTTACGAAATCGACATCGCCAAAGTCGCCCAGATGTTCGGTGAGGACAACGTGGACGCGGCAATCGTTACGATGGTCAAATACCTCGACCGCAGCTCATACATACGTATAACCACCGGATATGTACCCCACGACGAATCCCATGCGCTGGTGATCGTTCTCGATATGGATAGTGACGAGGACAAGTTGAAAGAGAGGCCCTTGCGTGAAGTAGACCCGACATTTGAATGGATGGGCAAGGCCCTGAATGGACCTAGCATTTGGGAGGAATCGTAGATGGCTCAGCAGAAGTACTGGAAGTAAGCACAGCTTCAGAAGTTCATGGTCCGATAACACTGAACGTACCTGAACAGATTTTGCACTCTCATTGTCAATGAATATTATGGAATCCCGTGTTGTATGGTCGGCATAACGGGATCCCAGATTTCTGGATCGTAGCGTTGAGAGTACTTTAGTTTGACGTATTCAGTCCAGGCTATCTATGATGGTGCGAATAGAGTGACATTTGGATCCGTGTCGTGCACCACCAGGTCCTGACGGGGCAACTACTTTTTGCCAGAGGCTCCAAAATCATCTTTCGTCCCCCACGAAGGTATGGGCTTTGAACCCGGCTCTGCTGAGAAATCCAAGATTGCCGGATCAGGTACAAGCGATGTGGTGATGCCTTCTCCTTCGCAATCGATTCTTATCACTGATGCTTTGTCCGTAGGCTTTGAATTGAATCACCGCGTACGGGATTGGGATTGCTGAAAACCGGGACGAGGATTTGTTGGAGCTCGCTATGCAACGTGAGTGATGAACGATTCGCTATTCCACATCTCACTGATTTTCGATGTAGTACTAAAGATACATGTCGTTGTGGTGTTCACTAAGTATGACACTCTTGGAATTGTCCCAGGTGATGCCACGCTACGCCGCAGGCCTGCTAAGGGCCACTGCTCAGCAAATTAATGTGCGCCAAAAGGTCAAACTCTCAATCAGGTGCGTTTTCTGCGCAAAGCATGTGAGCTGGAATTATGACACACTCTGCATGTTTCTCTATTCATTTGCAAGAGTAATTTGCGATCCATATAAACTAACTCTATAAGCAGCACTTGCCGTTATCGCAGAATGGCGCGATCTAGATGAAAGTGTTTTCTTTCAAGGGCATCCGTTGGTCGATTGCATTGCCCGCATCCATGACAACATTCTCAATATCTGAAATTTCAACGACCACTCAAGGCCAGCACCTATCGAGACCCCGAGAAACGAACATTGACGTTCATTCTCCAGCTACTTTCAGGCGGAATTCTTGGAAGGGATGATAGGACTTGTCGAACCTTTGCGTGATGTCCAGTACCGGCGGTAAGCAGTGTTGCGAGTGTAAATAGGATGGGTGATAATGGATCATGGCGCACCTGACCTTCCACCAAAACGCGCACAAGATATCGCTGTTTCACCATACGTACGAGAGCGAGACAATTCACATTCAGTAAATATTATTCTATGACTTCTGCATCCTGGTTTATTCAATTGCGGGGAAAATAACCTAGTCCGACTAGTTGTGTACATATTCTAGAGAGTGCCCCAAACCTGACCATGAGGACACTGGTTTTCGATGACGTTGGCGGTCACCGGTGGGTCACATCACGCCACATGCGACCAATCTTTGACCAATCTTCAATTGACTGGGAGCCCGCACAAAATTAGGAAACTGGATGGCAGTAATACCGCTTAGTTTGACTTACCTATGCAAGAAATTGGCTCATATGGTTTATGAAATCTTCAAGGGCCAATGCTGCCTGGGGCGTCCCCAACAGGTAAAGGTCACGAATTGGCCCAATTGTCTCCTTGGCTAGGGCTATCTTGGTAGTTTCTTGGAAATCGCCACTAAGGTTAGGCTTGTGGCTACGTGTGATAAGCCCTGCTGAACTATAAGGACCAAGCTGAATCGTTGTAAAGTAGGGCCCGACAAATAAGAGCCATCGGAGGTCCGCACTATTTGGAAGATAACCTCCTTTAATAGCTGATTTAACCTGGTCTTCTGCCTGGAAAATGGACGCTCGCAGCTTTTTCTGGACCTCGTCAATTTTGGAAATCTCGTGCGCATCCGGTAGACCTAGCATTTCCGGGATTGCCTTCTTAACTTCAGCACCTCCTCCCACGCGGACGTGGGGAGGGTCGGTATAATAACGACCTATGGCGAAATCAGGCAGCGAGGCACGTTTGTCAACTGGCTCTTCAGGATTCCAACAGAAGTGAAGTTGTGGGAAAATGGTATAGCGATTGCGCGGTTGTTTATGAAGTATGAAAGCCTCTGTTATGGCGCCGTAGGCGTCATATTCGTTTGGGGATCCCATAATAGACTTCATGGCCATGTCTTTCAGATAGAACTGATCGTCCGCAGTTGTCATTGCAGCAGACTAACTATTGGTTTTAATATATATCAGATTTGATGGCAACTCACATATTGAAATTATTGATCGCGCCTTAAATTTCCGCCAAGGATCACAAAAAGTTCGTGACCCGACCGATGTCAGGGCGAGTTAGGTGGTTGTAGGGATGCAACCTGAAGATATAACTTCATCGATGATCGATGATCAGTGATTAATCTTCCCACGGATTTCGATCAGGAAAATGACCGGTTCGTCTTTGGGCATCTTTGCAAAGACCCAAAGATTAAAGACGGAAAAGATGGCGCATTTTGTAAGGTAGGGTACATGTCTCCGGAAGGTATGATGCAGAGTTATCTTTCAAAGACGACTTCCATGTGAACATCTTTCTGAAGCCCATCTTCGGCATCTTTGCTCTGAGATTAAACATCTTAAATCATGGTCTTTGGTACCTTAACATTTTCATTGCTCTTCTAACGGGAAGAATTGACACAGGAGTTTGAATCGCAGACCAGTATCGTGTACACAGCATAATACAATAGTTCTACGGCAATACAAGGGCCACGTCCTACCAAAGGACAGTTTGCGAGTGTAACTTGCTTCACTAGCTAAGGAGGCGGGGCCTAGCTAAATCGCACCTGCGACCAGTGGCAGGAAAACACACCTTGCCTACACGTGTGGCTCCGGCACCACCCACCCGTCTCCGGCGTCCATCCGTGTCCTCCCGATCGCATTTGAGACGAGACAAGGCTGGCGTGTAGACTCCCTTGCCAAAGTCCCAGCCGAAACCGCAGAGGGAAAAGGTGAGCTCAAGGACGTCCTGCAACCAGAGCGGAAGGAGGGCAGTCCGCTGGCTTCACTAGTCGAGACGGCATGCCCCTCCTCCTCTGAGCCCTCCTCCCCCATCATCCGACTCGTCTTCTTGTCGTTGGGCGACGGCGTGTGTGGGTATCAGCACCAAAAAAGTGCTGTCGGTGGGGTACCATCATCTTCTCTGGCGAATGGCTGGAAGAGCAGCGGTGGGGGAGGACTCGGACACGTCGCAAATGTATCTTCTGGGGGACCAGGTGTTTCGCGCGGCGTGGGCCGCAGGGGGGTACATTGGCAGGGAGGCTCGGATGCGCCGCCTCAGCCCGCTCGCAGTCGTGGAGAGCGTGGGGGTGGATTTTGGTGCTAGTTACGGGGACCGTGATCGTGATCGGGACAGGGGTCGGTTCCGGGATCTGGGAAAGTCTTTGAGGGTGATAAGGCGACGACAACGATGAGAAGATACGTGAGGGCGATTACAACAGGCAAGACAACTGTTCCGAGTCGGTCCATGAATACAACGAACTGCATGATAAAACAGAAAGTTCCACAGAGATTGCGCACAAGGACGAGTTCCATGAGATCCACGACCCAGCTCTACAATATTCTGGCCGCTAAGAAGTTCAATCATTGCCAGTACAACAGAACCGGAAGTGGATTGTGAATCGTAGGGTTGATCCAGCGGCGGCGTTGCGAGAGGAGCACAGAAAACGTGTCCGGAACGACAATCCGACACCTAGCTTGCGGAAGGAACATCATTTTGCGGTTAGGGAATGTGCGAATAAGGCATGTCGTCAGGAAGCGATCTTCGCCGAGGAGTAGCAAATTCTTCTGATGCAACGTGTGGACCTCGCTTTGGCTATACTCCTTGACGATCTCGGGTTTGGTGATCAGAGGAACCCAGTCATCTCCGGAGGATTTCCGGGCTTTGAGACGGAACATGGAGAAACCGGGGAGACACGACACACCGCCGAAAACAGATTCGAATGACTTGGCCATGTGGTGGGATATGAAGTATTCGAATACTTGAATGGCGGTGACCCACGACTGTCGCTTGTCGGCTATGCGAGTCTCTCCGCACACACCCATAATCATCTAGTCGTGGTGCATACAGTTAACAAGTGCCTTGAGGGAATCTGGGAAAGCTTTCGTGTCGGCATCAACCTTTGCCCATCAATGACGTTAGCAGATTCACAGATTGAATGATCATCAGTCAACTCACCATGAGGCATACTTCAAAGAAATCGGGTGTGACACCCATCAATGTGTGGATTTTTCGGAAAAGATCAAAATCCAGCGGCGTCATCCGGTCGTTATACGTAACACGAGAAAAGAAGTTCATGAGAATCAGTTGACTGTCCCGCTTGCCGCGATTCCCGGGTTTTTTCTCCGTTGCGGCTTCATGTTCTGTGCCACACTTTACAATGATAAGAGTCAGCATCCTGCGACCGACAGTAGACGTCATGGATGCCTACTATAATGTCCAGCATAGGCCATCGATTGGCTCTCCTGTTTCGATCCGGACCCGACCGCGACGAGCCGTTCGCGTGAATTTCTCCGTCCATTCGTCACCGTCCAGCCGCACGCTCGGTTGCAGAGAAGCAGTCTGGGCAGCATGGGCGAAGGGGTATAGTCACGAGTGGTAGAGGAGAAGAAGGGTGGGCATGGGTATGGGCACGATGGACATGGAAACGGGATGGTGGCGGTAACGATGTGCGGCGGCGGACGGGAGTTGGCTTTCTGGATGCTTTTCGACTTGTTCTTTCTATAAGACATCTGAGGAATGATATAAGAGCGTAAGTTCAACTAAAAAAAGCGCACCTTGCGTCGTGTGTTGCAGAAGATGACGGCTTGTGTGATGGTGAGGGTGTCATAGAGGTCGCATAAGGTGTCGAATTTCCAATCCTTTCAACGGCAACGAAGAACTGTTTGACACCTTCAAGGGTTAGTTTATCACGCTTGACAAGATGCAGAACGACGTACTTGAGACGGAGGACATGAGGCAAGAAAGCCAAGAGTCGTTTGAGGGCGCGCCACAAAAACGTATGGAAAGGGGGGTGCAACAGGAGCTCTACCCGAGCCAGCAGGACGGCTTGTCAATGCTATCCAAGATGGAGGAGGTGCGAAGTGGGAAGAGACTTGATGCAGTTACAAGAAAGCTCCGGAGGGGGGGTGCATGACAGCGCAAGACAGCGCAAGACATTCTAGTAGAGCATAAAATAAAACAGCTCAGTACCTGAAAACACTTGATCCCGAGGCAAAAAGCATTTACCTGAAGCAGACTTTATTGTTGTGCACATGCAAGGGTGTCGAGAGGAAAGGGGGGAAGTAGGGAAATCCAAGGCGGACAAGGGGCAATGTGAGAGGGGTTGGGTGACATGGCACGGGCTGGCGTCAGCTATCTGGATTAGCTGGCAACAAGCCGGCTTGTCCCGAGTCGGCTAAAAGGGGCGGCTAGGTGATAGCCGCCGAAACACTACGAGTCAAGGATGAGGAGAGGTCCGAGAGGATCACGATTGGCAAAAAATTCATCATTATAGTCTAAGTCTATAGCGCAGATGGTGGTAGGAAAGAGATCGGGACTAGTTTGGGTGATTCGGATGTCACGGTCCTTGACATAGTCTTCAACTTGATCAGCAGTCCATTCAAGGCAGAGGTGTGCAATGGGGCCTAAGCGATCATATCTCTCCAACGCGTCACTCATCCCATTTAGGGATTCCATGCTGTGGTGGAAGAGAGGGCTCAGCATGACTGGGTCATGAAAGGAACATACTCACGCATATCTGACCTCCTCCTTTGTCCAAGGATTCATTATCGCTCGATGGACCGACCATGACTGCCCAAGCTTTGACCAGCGAGCCCGTGTGGGGGAAGTGAGATAGATGGGGAAGACACCACCATTTGTGAGTTTGATTGGAATCCCGGATGGTGATTGGGAAGAATCAATGAGAGTCCATATGCGCTCGCTAAATTTTCTGAATGGGAATCCGGGAGGGACGATGAGGACCCCTTCGGAACAGAAGAGATAGGACTCGGATTCTAGAAACCACACAGTATCAGACTTTTCCCCAAGACGTCGACGCAAGGCGTAGTACATCCAGTACGATTTTCCTACGCACAAAGGAGTATTTAAAAAAAGGCTTCTCATATCGATGAAAGAGTACTGACCAATGCCGGGTTGGCCTGTGACAACCGGGCGGAATGGTTTTCAAGGTTTGTTTGAGGTCATCATCACTAGGGAGACCGGAACACCTCCAGAGTACGAGATCGCAGGCATCGACTTTATCGAGCTTAGAGGCACGCTTGACTTTGATCATTTCCTTGAGATCGCCAACGGTGTCGTCGGGTTTAAAGTAAACCGGGAAAATGTGTTCATCCGGCCTATCATCAGGCAAGACAAGGCACATTAGCTTTGATTTCGCGTCAGACACTGCAGGATGGAACGGCGTAAAGAGCTGAGGACGATTGACGGTGGCCCAAGGTAGAAGTCGGTGTGGAAATGGAGACCTTAACTCAGTTGTCGCCTTTAGAGTTTTTCTGGTTCATGCTCCCCTCATGCAACCTTTGCAATTGAAACTTAATATTATTACTCCGAAATGACCCCCCATTCATGGCATGCGCACAATTGAGATCCACTACGATGCATCATATGTTGTGTCTCATGTCATGTGTGTTCTGTTAAAACACGCTCAGGCGGTGCCATCAGCAAAAAGCACGTTTTTATGACCATGCAAAGACGATGTCAATAATGTCTCACTGCACTTTCCAGTTTGATCAACAACAATGTTAATAATGATTCCATGTATGTCTACGTGAAATTTATCTTTCTATCTACAAAATACAACCCAGCGCATGTTCGAGAGAGACAAATGACTGCCAGTGGTGCGAAACACAAAGGCCTGGGCAAACACATTACAGTACCTCTATCATGCCGTCCCACTGTCTCTCTTGGCCTTCATCGCAACGAGTGGTCTCTGGTCCTTCGAGGAAAGGTGATGTCAGTGCCAGCACCATTGGGAGCAGGCAGTGAGGCGGAACTGGGAGGCGGTAGCCGCGTGCCGGCAAAGGTGAGTTGAGCAGGAGACGACGTGAGTAAAAAGTTGGCGGTGGGTGGTGAGGTGGGACGGGAGAGCTGAGGGAGGGGTCCATGAGTCGTGGTGAAGCATGGATAACTCACAAACGGCAGACTTGGATTGGCGTTTAGATAGGACCCAAAACACACGATCGTCGTCTGTCGAGGCAGATGCACTGGAAGCAGAGCAGGTAACCTTCCATTTCGTACTGCCTGTGAGGGATGGCATTGGTTGGGCCCACATTGCGCAGGGGAGACTTGGTTGGTGATGCGGATCGTGACTCTGAGGGTGTTGACATTGGCAAGTCAGCGAAGGTGGCCACGGGGCGGGGAATGGGATAGGAGGTAAGGTGACATGGGGAACTGGCTGAGTCCGCGAGCCGTTACAGAGAGCAACTGCAGAAAGGATAGTATCAGCGAAGTGCGGGGTCAGACGATGAAGGTGTGTCTGCTACTGCATGAATGTGTCCCACGCACGCACACAAACACGCCATCGATGACAACGCAATGCCTCAACTGGACTTCCTTCAATCGGGGTTACATGCCCACCCACCCACAGAGGGTAGCGCAACGGGGAAGCAGCGACGGCGGAGTCGGTAGCGTTTGTTTCCGGGGTTAGTGACGACGGTTTTGGAGCGCTTCCGCACTTGCTCTAGAGGGAGGGGATGACCAGTCCTTTCAAGCAAGGGAGAGAGGGCGGGGTCGCCCTCGTTGACGTGTTCGCGGTCTCCTCGTCTTCATCCCATTGTCTAAAACACTCGTAGTGCGTGTAGTTTGTCGAATCTGATCCTCTCTGTATGGTTGGTTGTGTTGGCAAGTTCTGCACAAACCTGGGTGGAACGGGAACGAGAAAACTCCCAGAGGTGATCAGAGCTCGCGGAAGCTGTTTGCGCGGCGGGACGAAATGATGACGGTGTGCATGTTTTATGGGCACCTGTGCAAAGTGTGCGTGCGGGGGGTGTGAGGGTATGGGTATTGTATGGAGCGAAAGGTTGGAGCTGGTGCTGCGATTAGGGGGGTACAGTCAGCAGACTTGTACGCAACAGTGGAGAGTACAAGGGCGGGCCTTCGACAAGCAATTCGGTGGCAGTGGTGGTGACAACAGTGGATGGAGAGTTGGCTGCAACGAGCATGGGAAGGAGGGAGAAGTAGTAGAGGGAGAGGGCGTGAGTTGGCGAGGACGCGAGGATTGGACCAGCGAGTGTGGGCTACAGCGCTTCCGGAAAATCATGTCCTGCGCACTGAACTGAGCTCGAAAATCATGAAAATGTAAATAAATAGATAAAATATGGAATCTCATCAATTACTCTCAAACTACCTGGAAAAGACATGTTTTACCATCATATCAGTGAAGCAGTGAGCTCTGCACTCCTTGAACAAGGTTGGGAGATCAAAGATGTGGCAGAGGTTCTTGGAGTTTCTTCGAAGAGCATTGGGCGCTGGTCAGACAACTATGACACCAAACACTAGAGGGCTACGACGCTACGTGGCTGTACGAGTAACAGAAGGGTCTATAGATGCAATGACTTCGTTATGAATGAAATGATGTGGTGAGTCCTGCAGCAGATACATTTAAAAGGAGTTCCGATGGTGACAGAACCC
>QLPA01000048.1:0-33141 GCA_003313945.1 Lactifluus pinguis
CGGGAACAAAATGCTGCTCTCGCTGGTCTACCCATAACGGTAGAAACCCAGCGGCATTTCCAGGCAGCTCTGCCTGTCGCGCGACTGATTGCATCGGTTCGGATAACCAGAACTGCCACTGACAGTGTCGCACGGGATAAGTCAACGTCCTGAATGACCCTAAATGGTTTCGTTGGGACGTTTTTCAGATGGACTCGTCAAAAAGGTACCACAGAAGCTGGAAGCGGCTTTTGTACGAATAATTTCCCTAGTCTAAATCGGAGAAAGCACACAAAATGGACCGTAGGCTGTGCGATCCACTGGTGTACGATACGATACAGTATACTTACAGTATGTATATATCCGCAACGAAGGACTTTCAGGGTCGCTCCTCTCCCAAGGTCTGTCCCTACAACCCGAACAAGCACCCCCGTTGGTTATTTATGTCCAATTCTACTTCCTGGTCGCCGTGCGACGAGCCGCCACTGGTACTGAGGCAACACAGCGGGTTTACGTCGCTTGTGATTGCGTGGCCATCTGGCCATCCCACGATGGTATACCCCTTACGGGGGCAACCACAATGTGGAAACCATCACCGTTGTTGTAGGTTCGCCAATTGCCGGGGATAGACTCCTTTAGGCAAAGTCGTGCAACTAGCTTTCAATGAACGTCGGTCACGGTGCTGTCATCACGAAACCTGTGCTGTAGTGTGTTCGACTTCGATGAGCAATGTCGATGGGTCCTGCACCTGTCACCTGCTTTCAGCTGTGGTCGGGTTCTCAATGTGTCAAACTCCGACCTGGCATTCAATTTCTGCATGCGTGACAAAATGCCATTTTTGCTCCCGCTCATTTTATGCCACAAAAACACTTAGATTATCACCAAGCAAAACACAGAGTCGCATATCCCAAATTTCATGTGAAGCAAGGTAGAAAATAAGCGAGATATTCGACATGACCGAAGGGTGGGTCTGTCCGATTCGGAAGAGTGGGTCTGTCTGACTCGGAAGAAGAGTGGGTCTGTCCGACTTGGAAGAGTGGGTCTGTCGATTGCAGTGCTCGGTCACGATGTCTAACACTTCTTGGCAACAACTCCTGGACGACATAGGACCAATGTCGTTCTAGAAGAGCAACCCCATCATGGACATTGTCTTGTATTTGGTGCGTACCACATGTCGTAAATTTGGCTGTTCTCACTGACATTCCGCAAATCCATGGTTACTCCTCCCTGCGCACATACCCTGTCTATGCTGTATATAATCCCCATGCGGGTCGCGCAGCTCTGTTTTCTCCCGTGGAAAGAACTAGCTATCCTAGCTCGATATGTCCCTGGCAGACATGAACCTCGGCCCACACGCCGGAGAACAAGTGTAAGCTGGCTCTCCTCCAGTCCGCTTTCTTCATTAATTGATTCGTAATCACTCTAGGCTTCTTCATTCCATTTTAAATCTCTCGGCCACAGGTGAGTTCTCCACTCGCAGACTTGATGGCGGCGTGAACTCGTAACTCTTTCTGCTTGCTCGTTTCTAGTGATATTGTATTATGACTATCTGATCACTTTATCCCGGGAAATCCAATTTCTGTGGCCCCCACACAACAAGCTAGGGTGGTTTACAGCAGCCTGCTTTCTCAATCGCTACCTCCCTGTGTTCGCATACCTTCCGATACTCGTATCGTATTTTGTCCCGTGGACTTTGCCAGTGAGTTGTCTTTCAATTTCTTATTTCAAAATCGGATTCATCTGAGCTTTGCGAGCAGTTGTAAGTTACCTCAGATATGTATATTTCCACAAATCACTCATTGGTTCGTAGCTGTCTGGGTTTACACGACTTCAACTTGTTCGCTTTGGTAGTATTACAGGTGCTCTCTGGCAGTACGTTCCAGCGCACTTCTTTCCTATCTCACTGGCCCTGAACATATTCCTCTTGGAGCTCTCTGCTCAATCCGTGTGTACGCCTTGTATGGTCGAAGTCGCCGCGTCCTGGGAGTTCTTATGATGGTCGGCTTAGGGGGAGCTATCAATGCATCTGTATGTCCTTTTTTTCAGATACGTGCAAGTTACATGTATGACGAATCTCGCCATTCTTTGTCAAGGTGATGCTAGTCGCAAGCTATCGCGTAGGGGAATCAACACTCCAAGTTATATCCAGTGCTTATGGGTGTAATCAGTTCACCCCATTTCTCGCGTATGTGCCTGATCCTTCATAATGATGAGGTTCATCACCGGTACGACTCATGTCATCTTTGTGTCAGGGGTCGATGTAAGTTGCTGGGTAAAAGTATTTGCAGCACCAATAACCAATGAAACAGATGATGCTTTAGCATGGGTTGGAATGCCCATCTTTGACAGCGTGATATTCTCCCTCACGCTATACAAGGCTTTTACATTGGGGAAAGGCGTACGGTTACTGGACGTGATTGTCCGTGATGGTGCGTCAAACTGATTATCCTGCACACAAAGCCTGAATATATATTAGGGACCATGTATTTCTCGTATGAACTATTCCTTTTTTTCCTTGATAAGATTCTGACGATCATTCTTAAAATTTAAGGATTCTCTCGATTATGAATTTAGCAAATATCTTGACTCTTCGGGTACGCCAATATTGCATCTATGCGCTTTTAGGTATAATTAAGTCTATGCCTAGTATGCCCCGGTTCGTGATCACACATTAATGGTGTTTGTGCCTCGTTTTAACGCGTCATTGCGTTATCGTTTTTGCCGACCACAGCCCTTACTGAGAAGCCCCGCCGCAAACTGGACGAACGTGTTAGTCTTGATACGGGCTCCGTAAGGTTGTGTATTTCACCACTCATTGTGAATTTATAGGCTCTCCACCACGCTTGTATCCCGTCTCGTGTTCAATCTCCGGGAACAAAATGCTGCTCTCGCTGGTCTACCCATAACGGTAGAAACCCAGCGGCATTTCCGGGTAGCTCTGCCTCTGCCTGTCGCACGGCTGATAGCATCAGTTCGGATGACCAGAACTGCTACTGGCAGTGTCCCACGGGATAGGTCAACGCCCTGAATGACCGTAAACGGTTTCATTGGGACGTCTTGCTGATGGACTCGTCGTGCAAACGCAAAAGGGTACGACAGAAGCTGAAAGCAGCTTTTGTACGAATAAGTTCTCTAGTCTAAATTTGGAGAAAGCACACAAAATGGACCGTTTTTAGGAAAGGCTGTGCGATCCACTGGTGTACGATACGATACAGTATACTCACTGTATGTATATATCTGCAACGAAGGACTTTCAGGGTCGCTCCTCTACAACCCGAACAAGCACCCCCGTTGGTTTTTTATGTCCAGTTCTACTTCCTGGTCGCGGCGCGACGAGCCGCCACTGGTACTGAGGCAACACAGAAACGTTTACGTCGGTTATGATTGGGTGGCCATCCGGCCATCCCACGATGGTATACCCCTTACGGGGTCAACCACAAATGTGGAAACCATCACCGTTGTTATAGGTTCCCCAATTGCCGGCGATAGACTCCTTCAGGCAAGTAGCTTTTAATGAACATCTGTCACGGTGCTGTCATCACGAAACCACCACTGCAGTGTGTTAGACTTCGATGAGCTTGTAAAAGTACTGTGACGATGTGAAGGTCGAAAAAAGAGGTTGCAAACTTGAAGTTTACTCACAATTTCAATGCCAATGGCACGTTCCGTTTTCACTCTCGTATTCCATGTGCCCGTGAGAAGCGCGACGTTCAAGAGAACACCGATCACCAGAACTTGACCTAGGGAGGGCATTGACCAAAATCGGATAACTTATCAAGACCGCCGAACTCTGGGGAATAAACCATACAGTATATCATGCAGGGTCGTATGGGTCTGGGTAGGGCACGCTCACCTCGTGACGACAATGCCGCGGTTACTTGGGGCCAACCAACTGTGGCGGGCCTAGCTTGAGCACGAGTTCGGGGCTCCAAACCCTGCGGACACTCCGGCGCCCAAGTTTCAGAAGAACGTGACGTCGGTAACGCCAGCGTCTCTGGCATGTGATTTATACCACCGCATGGCCCAGCAATCAGAGAACAGAGAAAGGCTATCAGAGGGATACACAAGGGTGCGCGGGTGCTACGAAATTATGCGCCCGATGGTGGTACATACATCAATGAGGCGGACGTGTACTAGTACGAGCCGAACCATGGGGCATCATTGGGGCTACCGCTAACGCGGCGCGTCTCATGATGAAGTACTACCCCCCGAATACTGTGTTCCATGTGTGGCAGAGTATAGGCTGAGGCTGGGGCTGCTGATGTGAGATACGTCTCAGGTAGACAAATTTGCTTCACTGGCAGCTTTGGCAAAGATAGGAAGAACGAGAGTGAAATGGACGTTCGACATTAAGGCGCGACGGCAACTTGAAGTCGGCAACAAGGCCATTTTCTGAATTTACGCCATATAATATGCCTCGAGAATACGGAGGAGCACCAGAAACGTGCGTTCCACAACCTTTTACTGCCAGTGATGTTTGTTATTGTTTGTTCCTGATGAAGAAGCGCCATCAAGCCCCGGTCTCTAGTACAGTATCTCCTTCCTTCCTTCCAAGTCTTACCTGTATCTCAATCTACGGGATACATTTGCATACACTCAGATGAGCACAAATTCGTATGTCAAGGTCTCTCATCCGATGTCCCTTTGTTAATCATTACTGTAGGCCACGTGTAACGTCAATCAGTGGCCCTCAACCCAGCGAGATCCAACCAGGCTTGCTGAAGGTGACCGGTACGAATCTCTATGATCAGACTCAGACAAGTAGCAAACTTCTGTTCCAGTACTCAGAGCTCAAAGCCTACCCCGTCTCAAGACCCTCCTTGGGAAGAAAAGACGATTTCGTGTCACTGTGACCTACGAGGAGAGGACATGGGAATCGAGATCTGTGCGGAGCATAGCTCAGCGCGTAGAATGGAACGAGATAGTCGACGCATTGTGAGAAACGACACATTTTTATTCCTATACATAATTGAAGTCTCCCGCAGTGCTGTACAACCACTGTCACGCATTGAAGTGTCTGTTTATGCGAAGAAGACCATGACAAGAGACATTCTTGTTGGAAGACAAGAGATAGTCTGTGAGCCTCGACACGGTTCGTTTGTTTCTTCTGTTACTTATATAAACGGCTTGCTGAGCATGCTACATATAGAAGTCGATATTGATTTCACCAGTGCCGATGGGCCCGATATACATTCGACGGAATCGAACACATTCTCCCTAACGGTTACCATGTCAGCGGATACGGGTCCCTCTCTGACTGGGGTAGCCAACACCGCTAGCCCTACGGTGGCGCGTATCCCTGTTGCTGAAGGAAGTGCTGTACGTCTTACTGTCCCAGCCAACGCTGAAGCCATGCAACTCACCTCAGTTACCGCGCTCGTGTCTCCGTTCTCTCAGAGGGGTGACCTTCCCAATGAGAGCGGTAGTCGTATGCGACCGGTAGCAGACAGGCCACTATTAAATGAAAGCTGCCTGAGAGTCTCGACAAAGAGGGATTAAAAGGGAGCGTTTGGCTTGACGTCATTGCAAACGCGTAAGGTACATAAACCCATAACTAGGGGTAACTATACCTACGCTGACTAATGTGGTCCGTGCGTCTTGAGCTTGAAACACGCGCTCGATACTCCGACAGCCACTGCGTGAGACAGATACAACTCTTCGTCACGCCGAGGAAGCTATGGATGCTATTGATACATGGAAGAGCGCTGTGAATGTGATGAAATGGGTGATGGACACGATCAGTCCAATCGCAGCAGTATGACCAGTATCCGCTTGTAACCAGTCGTCTTGAGCTAATTTCCATTCTTCAGCTGAATCCATATGCAAGTCTAGCTTGGAGTCTGCTTTCGAAGATCCCCGAGGTTTGTCTCCTTGCATTCTCCCTTATTAGAGTATTCGGGATATTCATCATTTTTTGATTCATCCCGCCAGACTTTACTACAACAGGTTCAGCGTGACGACAACATCCAAACGCTGCTCGAGGCGATACGCGATGCGTTCGAATTTGCGGACGAGGCTGACACTCTAAGGAACCTCAAGCCGGAGTCCAGGCAGGCCACAATCCTCGGGGAGATGCTGGAATGTGTCTCTGAATGTGCCAAATTTATCAGCTCGTACGCGGAGGATGTCAAACTCGGTACGTCCTCTTGGCCTCTCTCGTTGGTGATAATTAAATATGTGATTTGTAGGAAAGCGTACTTTGAAGAATATTGTTGGCCAGGTTGATGGCAAAATAGACGAGTATCGCACGAATCTCGTCCGACTGCGAGACAATTTCCTTGCTCGTGCTACTGTCACGACAGAGATTGCTGTGCTAGAAGCTGGTGCGTGTTTACGATAAAAATGTTGTCGGGTCGTCAACCTGACAAGGGGGACATAGAGCTGGGTGCACTAATCAGAGAATTGCCTTACAAGGGAGGATGGCGATTCGGAGATGAGAGGCGCTGTCTTCCAGGCACACGAGAAGATTTCCTGAACCATATTGTCAAGTGGGTCGAGAATCCTGAATCTCAACGTGGGCTCGTCCTCCTTGGGCAGGCAGGCACGGGGAAGTCATCGATCGCGCATGAAGTCGCGCGTCACTTCGACAAGAAGTGTCTCGGCTCCTACTTTGCTTTTCTGAGGAAGGAGCAGTCAAAAGACGAAGCTTACCAGCTGTTCACGACTCTCAGCCGAGACCTCTCCTACCGAAATCGTGCGTTCAAAGTGGCTCTCGGGAGGGTCCTTAAGGAGAATCCATCTCTATGTGGTACCCGGGACTATCGTATGCTTTTCGAATGCCTCCTCCTCGAACCTCTTAAGAATCTATCACTTCCCGGTCCTATCCTTATCATTATCGATGCACTGGATGAGAGTGGTGATGGAATTGGCCCAATCGGTATTCACACATTTATCGCCGAATATCTCGAGAAGCTACCAACCGAATTCCGTGTACTCGTCACGTCGAGGCTAGAAGATGGAATCGAATCTGCGTTTGCACAAGCATCATCTGTCGATACGCTCTATATGGATGATGCAAAACTGGCTTCCAAGACAGAGCAAGATATTCAGATGTACCTTCAGAAGAAGCTCCCTCCGGAGGTATTTAGGGACCATGGTGCTGAACTAGCCAAGGCTGCAGAGGGCTTGTTCCAGTGGGCAGCCGTTGCATGCGGATTCATAAATAGGCCCCCTGCTAGCTTTGGGTTTAGCGAGAAGAAGTGCGTACTGCGGCTGTTAGGACACTCTCGAGATCGGAATGGACAAGATCCGCTAGACAAGCTATATGAAGAAGTTCTTGAAGGGTACTTCAAGCCACATGAAGCACAAGTTCTGTTTCGTTCGGTCATGGGACAGCTCTTTGCTGCCATCGAACCACTATCCCTTCATTCCCTGATCGCTCTGCGTCGGCACGCCCCCATTGATGATCCCGAGGATTCTCGCCCAGTTATCGAAATGCTCCGCCACCTCGGCTCACTGTTGAGTAACGTGGCGTCATCTGATCAGACGCGTCCGATCGTTCCACTCCACACCTCATTCCGTGACTTTCTCACGAATAGAAAGAGCAACGAATTCTATGTGGACCTTGGGAATTCGCACCGTGAACTAGCACATTCGTGCGTTGGCCTAATGCTGGACAATCTGAAATTCAACATTTGCGAACTGGAATCGTCATATGTTGCGAACAGCGATGTGCCAGACCTTGGATCACGAATTTCCAACCACATTCCACCTGGGTTGTCGTATGCGTGCGTTTTCTGGGACGACCATTTAGAACGTGTTGCCTTCGAGCAAGACCTCTTCATGAAACTTGGATCCCTGTTCGAGACGAAGTTCCTATTTTGGCTGGAAGTACTTAGCATCAAGTGCACAGTCAGCATTGCTTCACAAGCATTGTCAGGTCTGAAATCCTGGTTGCGGTCTGACCAAATGAAGGTATGTACATCCCATACTTGAATATGACATGTAGTGACAATTGCGTAAAATCACAGCAGCCTTCCCAAGCGGAAATGGAGAACTTGCTAGCATTTGTGGATGATGCGTCTTCGTTTGTGCGGTACTTCGGGATGGCAATTGCAAGGAGCGCTCCGCATATATATATATCTGCGCTTCCATTCGCACCATCTTCTTCCCACATCGTCAAACGTTACCTTGGCCAATTTCCTCACACGATTTCCTTGGAACGTGGACAGTTGACTCATTGGCCAGCACTGGAGATGACGATTCCGGCACATAGTGAACCAGTCGATTCGGTTGCATTCTCACCCGATGGGCGGCTGATTGCCTCGGGCTCACGGGATTGCACGATTCGGGTGTGGGATGCCACAACTGGGGAGCTCGTAGTGGGTCCGTTTATTGGACATACCGATGACCTGTCTTCTATCGCATTTTCGCCAGACGGGCGGCGCATCGCTTCGGCCTCGGACGATGGTACGATTCGAGTTTGGGATGCCGCAACTGGAGAAGTCGTAGCAGGCCCATTCGTTGGACACACCAATTGGGTTTCCTCTGTTGCATTCTCGCCAGATGGCCAGCGCATCACCTCAGGCTCAGGAGATTGCACCATTCTGGTGTGGGATGTTGCAACAGGACAGGTCGTGGCTGGCCCATTTACCGGACACACCGGCGCGGTCAGATCTGTCACGTTCTCATGCGACGGGCAGCGCATCGCTTCAGCCTCACACGATTGCACGATTCGCGTGTGGGATGCCTTGACAGGGGATATTGTAGCAGGCCGGTTTATTGGTCACACCGACATCGTCAGATCTGTTGCATTCTCGCCAGATGGAAAGCGCATCGCTTCAGCTTCGGATGATCACACGATTCGTGTGTGGGATGCTGCAACGGGAGAGGTCATGGCGGGCCCATTTACTGGCCACACAAATCGCGTCTACTCTGTTACATTTTCGCCTGACGGGAAGCTCATCGCTTCGGCTTCAAACGATTGTACGATTCGCGTGTGGGATGCCACAACTGGAGAGGCTGTAGCAGGACCGTTTACTGGACACCTTGATGAGGTGTATTCTGTTGCATTCTCCCCAGATGGCCAGCGCCTTGCCTCTGCCTCATTCGATCGCACAGTTCGTGTTTGGGATGTCGCAACCAAGGATGTCAAAACAGGCCCGTTTGCTGGACACTCCGATTGGGTCAGGTGTATTGCATTCTCACCAGACGGCCAGCGCATCGCCTCGGCATCAGACGATCTCACACTTTGCGTATGGGATGTCACGACAGGAGAGGTCACCGCGGGCCCATTTACTGGACACACTGGTCGGGTCAAATCTATTGCATTCTCACCAGACGGGCGGTGCATTGCATCGGGCTCGCATGATCGCACGATCCGCATGTGGAATGCTGGAACTGGGGAGGTAGTAAAGAGCCCATTTACTGGACACACCGGTGGGGTCCACTGTATTGCATTTTCATCAGAGGGACATCGTGTTGCCTCGGCCTCGGGTGATCGCACAGTTCGCGTGTGGGATGCAGCAACAGGGGAGGCCATAACGGGCCCGTTTACTGGACACACACGTCCGGTCATATCGGTGGCATTCTCGCCGGACGGGCAGCGCATCGCATCGGGATCGGCAGATTGCACGATTCGTGTGTGGGACGCTGCAAAAGGAGTGGTTATAGGAGACCCGTTTACTGGACACACTGATCTTGTTACATCTGTTGCATTCTCTCCAGATGGGAAGCACATTGCTTCAGCCTCGGAAGATCACTCGATTCGTCTGTGGGATACCACAACAGGAGGAGAGGTCATAGCGGGCCCGTTTGCTGGACACTCCCTCCGGGTCAACTGTGTTGCATTTTCACCAAATGGGCGCTGTATCGCCTCGACCTCGGATGACCGTACAATTCGCCTGTGGGATGTCACAACAGGAGAAATCATAACGTCCCCATTTATTGGACACACTGACATTGTGTTATGTGCTACATTTTCACCAGACGGGAAGCACATAGCCTCAGCCTCAGCAGATCGCACGATTCGCATGTGGGATGCACCATCAGGACTTGGAGAGGTAGCAAGCCTAATCCCTGGATACACTAAATCAGTCGACTCTGATCATGTCACACTCTCACTGGATGGGCAGCACACCCGAGTCACAGCCTCGCAAGATCGCATGGTTCGTGCGAAGAAGGTCAGAATGGAAGATACCGAGAAGATCGATTTTATGAATGATTTTTTGGTTAATAGTGATGGGTGGATGTGTGGCGAAGAGGGTGAACTTATCTTATGGATTCCCCAGATTCACCGGTCGTACTTCCATAGAGCTAACACAGTATGGATTGCAGGCAAACAGGAAACTTGGCTTGATTTGTCAAACTTTGTACACGGATCGAATTGGACTACGGTACATGTTCATAGTTTATCTTGATAGATTCTGTTATATGCGCTGTTATTTCGAAACGCTAAAAAATATGACCTCTTCTACTGTCGTCAATCCATGTAGCGGTTTGAATTCTGAGTTCGTTTCTTGGTTCGTTTTACTTTCAATAATAAAGCTTCTGACAATCCCACAAGCAATCACGTGGTAGTGTCCCCTTTTGGATATCGGGGATTGCCTTTCGCTGCGAGGCTGTGTTTCCGTTTCAAAGTGTTGCTTTCCATCTGCACAATTTCAACGCTGAAAGTTCCCTTGTAACCGACATGCTCCAACATCGCTGGCATTCTATCTATGTGTAACTCAATCACTCCGCAACCTGGTCTACCATCATATGCAGCATCAGTCCCTCATCCTCTGGCACCAAGATCTCCTTTACTCGGTCTGAAGCGCTCTCATTGATACCGGACACGCTCTGCATTTCTTTCGGTGGGATTTCTCAGTTCACACTGGTCACAGCACCGCGCCGCCTTGTCGAAAAAACGGCCTGGAGCGAAGGCGGGATTGGTGATAGTGTGGATAGAGATATTATGGAGTGCAAATTGGAATTGAAGAGAATAACGCACTTTATCACCCTGCTCAACCTGCCAGTGTGACAATATTACAGGGGGTCGGAAACTGTGGATCGTCATAGCAATTGCGAAAAGCAAGGCGAAAACAGATTATATAATCTGGTGCTCTCAATCTACCACTATCACAGTCGCCAGTGAGCGAGCCGCACGACCGTGGAACAGCTGTGGTGACCTCGTTTCTTGATGGGCCCGCCAGACGTGATGTGATCTATTTGCCACGGCCCGCCATAATGCAGTACACCGAGATAGAATTCAGCGCCCCTAGCTGCTTGGCCGGTGAGCATCCTCGTCTCGATAGCGGAGTAGTCAGGTTCATATTATCGAGCTCATGGACGAGATTACCCTCCGCCCTTGTTATGGCACGTAGCCTATGAAATGTCGTCTGCGGTTGGCCGTGGAACAGCCGAGAGCGTGATCCCAACAGCACCAGAAGAGTTTACAGAACCATTAAGGAGAAGGGTATAGGGTTTTCCCATCTTGAAGGGCGTGGAAGAGACAAAAAGGCCTAGCTTCGAAGAGAAAATTAGTGCGGGATGCGCAAGACGCGTAAAGGAGAGCGGACCTTGGTCGCATGTGGAAAAGAGGGAAGTGATTCATTGAGGCCATGAGGAGCGTCATCTGTGAGGGTGATGATTGTATGCACGTCCTTTCTTCTATGGCTAGACAGAGTTATCGCACAACGGGATGAGTGGAGGAAAGAATGCACATACCTAAGTCCCCGTAGCGCTGAGGGAAATACGTCGCCTTCTGGGCTACGACTTCATATTTTTTCCCAATCCACGCTCTCCGTCAACCTAACTTGTACGCCTTGAACAACCTCCTCCTTTCCCTTGTTTCGCACATGGCATCTCCCGACTCGCGTCTCTGGTCTCCCGGGTATGTCGCTACGAAATGGCGTCGCGTCCTCTTTACGAAAAAATGCCAACGAGCTGGGAGCGTTGGAGTGGCTCGCTTAGGATAGGCATCCGACGTCGCCAAACAAAGAGAAAGATGAAAGGGCGGAGACGAGAGATGTGATGAGACAGATATATTTGTGGAAATTGTGAAGAGGAGCGGATGCGCGTCGAGCTCTGCTGGAAGATGCGGGATAGAGGACGCGCTTCGGGTAAGCACGGTGCTTGAATACAACATTACTTGTCTAGTCGTCACGCCAAGCGTCAAGCCTTTCAGTCAAATAATAAAATATTTCTGACATAGAATGATGATGCGTGGAAAAATCTGTGGTGAAGTAGCACCCGCAGTCCCGCGCGCTTGAGGCCGTACACGCCATTACAGTAAGCTACTCATTCAAAGTCAACTACTGTAGCCATGTATTGTTGTTTTTCTTTCTACGGTGATTTCGGACATGAATCCATGAGGGTTGTGTCACTGGCACTTGGAACTGATTTGGCGGAGGACTCGATACGTGATCGAAGTCCATGCCGCAGTACGTTACTGTACGTAGTAACGGAAAGTGGGCTCAGGTACTAGGACCGGAAAACCGAAAAACTGGCCCACTACCACGCGAGAGATGTTGAGTATTCTGCAACTAAATAGGAGGACATACTTCGCACTTTAACATAGAATTTCTGTTTTTGTGTGAATCAGCGTCGTAGGATGAGCAGGGCGCAAAAAAGACAAATTAACTTCACCTTGCGGGCGATATTTGGCCGTGCCTCGCAGGAACCATCAAATATTACATAACAATTTCTCCTTCTGGTCTTCCGAACTGCCCATTCTTCAAGATTTTCCGAATTAAACTCCTCAGTGGTAGGATTTGATCGATCCACTATCTTCGACATCGAAGATGTGCTTGCCTAAAGGTGTCCCCACAAAGTGTCAGCATCGTCTCTCTTCTCGTCTAGTCTCTGGAGATATCATATATGATCTTGTTGGGCAAACGAATGTGCTGCGCAAGGAGAAGACTGACCAGATTCTACTGCCTACGGAGACTGAGACGATGCCAGTGTAGTTACATCTGGCTTTGGCGTGTCCTCCACAAGGCCTCATATGATCCAACAATGCAACAATCACGACGGATAATCGATCAGCAGACTGAGTGATCCACAATGCTTGCTTGCCGTGGGGCTACTTACACGTCATACCAATAACTTACTGCGATAGAAAACTTGAGCCTGAGGAATGGAGCGGATTCTTGACGCATCGTTTTGGGCCACCGCGAACGCTGAAACGCCTCAAGTCCATCAATGGCAGAGCCACTCCTCGCTTAACCTTGGTCCGGGCGAGGCCTCACTCAGGCTCAACCTTCCGTCTGTCTTGCATGCGCGTTAGTTACGGTAAGTGCCTGGTGGTCTCCCTCTTTGAGATACCGCTTATACCAGCTTTCGAAGTCCCCGGCGGACCCACCCCTTGCCGAGGTACTTCATCAATATATCAACCCTGAGGCCTGAGGTCTGAGGTTTCAGAGAAGGCATAGGTGACCCTGACAACTGCTCCAGCACAGCTCTACCAGTCGGACGCAAGAACCCAAATCCTTCAGCTCTTGCGGATCTTCGGCTTTAAATAGAAACTTCTTGGTTGCAGTAGGGGATCTGCCGAATTACTCCTTCCGGATCTGAAACGGACAGGCGTGGAAAACACGCCCTGTTGTGATTCCCACCGCCATAAGCCAAACGTACCCCTGTACTTCTATTCGTTTGCAGAGGACGTAAGTTTTATTGTTAAACCATGTTGGCCGCCCCCAGTCGTAGTGCATGCAACCTGCCTGCCCTAGATCTACTGTGCCTAAGGGTTCTACTAGTACGTGTACTAGTATGGACTCGGAGTCACGGTGTTGATCGGATCTATGAACCTTTTTAGCGACGCGACGAAGAAGTATAACGCGCGCTGTTGTATTGTGCAGCTTTTGTGCTGGCCGTGCGTGCTACATTACGAATCGCTCGGCGTTGCAGTCTTTGGCGTAAGATTTAGCATTGTCCACAGTGTCAGTCGATAAGTCGTGGGTTATGAGGTCCTAAGGCCAATCGGCCACTGATTCAAAGTTATATCCGGGCAGAGATTTGGAGATAAGGGGATCTGATGAGCCTTCGTATTGTCCGTTTGTCTTGGTTTTCGTTGTTGCTGCTAAATTTACACAAGGATTTGCATGTGAGTCGCGGTGATCCACCCTCAGTTTGCCTCCGCCCACAGTGGTCCACTCCCAGCAGGGGACGCGCTCCGTGAGAATCATCGCATCTGGTCCTCCACACAGGCATAGAGGTTTGTCATTCTCGGGTGGTCACGTTTGAAGAAGAAACAACCCTTGTTGACCTGACCTCCGGAACAGAGGGGATGTTGGGGTTTTATCCCCGACGTTTAGGAGTTTGAACAAAGACATTAAATCGTAGATTTGTAGATTTGAGATTCCTTTTCTTGTTCTTTCTTGCCCTGCCTTCCCTGTTGGGATATTGGCAATTGTGTTATGTATTGCATTCTCGGACCGGTACGGTAGTCGACCCCTATTGGGGATAGTATATTAGCTCGCTATGTACACCTGTTGGCCCCAGCGTTCTTTCACTCGCTGAGTTGGCCTCAGGTTAGTCCTCTAATTCTATTAGCGTTCTTTCACTCGCTGAGTTGGCCTCAGCGTTTCAGGGGACAACTTTGCCCAGCTACAGTACGTTCGTTTCAGATCTGTTTGTCGATCGTGTAAGGCGCCCAAGCGCTTCCAGGAACCGTATCAAATTCTATAGAGTAACAGATCCCTAATCACCACCCCTCACCTCGATTCCGGTCTTCTCCGGTCACTGTCCTTTTCTAGATGAAGTGACCCACAGTCGCGATAACCCTGACTCTGGCCGCCGCGGAGCTGGCAATGTACCTGCGCGCTAATCGCCACGTCCTCACCTTCGTCAATCTTCACACCACATATCCTCGGAGGATTGATGTTTTGTAGGCATCTTTTCCGGACGTCCGAAGCTTCAAAATACACCCTCTTGAACTGCTTTTAGTCTGCTGAACAAATCCTTGACGCAAATAGACCGGACTACCTCCCTCCACCACAGCCATTACATGTCAAGCTCTAAAATTGACGTGTATGGTAGAATGCTGTACAAAATCCATTGCTCAACTTTGTTTCATGTTGGGGTTTCATCGGTGGGAAAACTCATCCCCATCAACGCCGTCCTCCCATGATGTATGTGCTCGCCGACGGGCTTCCACGTCCCGTATCATCTTGGCGACCTCGGCGGCCCACCAAACTACAGTATACGGGCTCGACGGGTCGATGCAGAGAACGCATCAACCAAGGTGGCAAGAACCAGCATTCAAGTTGCCCCATATACCATTCTGATCATTCAAATTCCTAGTCCAATCTGCCATTCTATGTTATGTAGAGAACACATTCACACCATAAGGCTACAGTAACTACTGTAAAAATACATTTTTTGATACCAACCATGCCACGCGACAGGCACGCGCGTAATATCGATGGGCCCTGCACCTGTTTCAGCTGCGGTCGGGTTCTCAATGTGTCAAACTCCGACCTGGTAAATTCGGCATGCGTGACAAAATGCCATTTTTGCTCCCGCTCATTTTACAGTATGCCACAAGATTATCACCAATCACCAAGCAATACACAGAGTTGCATATCCCAAATTTCATGTAAAGCAAGGTGGAAAATGAGCAAGATATTTGACAGAGATGACCGAAGGGTGGGTCTGTCCGACTCGGAAGAGTGTGTCTGATACAGCAATCATGATGCTTGCTCCGTCACGGTCTGCGACAAATTGCAGTGCTCGGTCACGATGTCCAACACTTCTTGGCAACAACTCCTGGACGACACAGGGCCAATGTCGTTCTAGAAGAGCAACCCCATCATGGACATTGTCTTGTATTTGGTGCGTACCACATGTTGTGAATTTGGCTGTTCTCACGATAATCGTCCCGCAGATCCATGGTTACTCCTGTCTATGCTGTATATAATTCCCATGCAGGTCTCGCAGCTCTGTTTTCTCCCGTGGAGAGAACTAGCTAGTTTAGCTCGATATGTCCCTGGCAGACATGAACCTCGGCCCACACGCCGGAGAACAAGTGTAAGCTGACTCTCCTCCCGTCCGCGTTCTTCATTAATTGATTCGTAATCACTCTAGTTTTCTTTGCTCCATTTTTAATATCTCGGCCGCAGGTGAGTTCTCCACTCGCAGACTTGATGGCGGCGCGAACTCGTGACCCTTTCTGCTTGCTCGTTTCTAGTGATATTGTATTATGACTATCTGATCACTTTATCCCGGGAAATCCAATTCCTGTGGCCCCCACACAACAAGCTAGGGTGGTTTACAGTAGCCTGCTTTCTCAATCGCTACCTCCCTGTGTTCGCATACCTTCCGGTAGCCGTATCGTATTTTGTCCCGTGGACTTTGCCAGTGAGTTGTCCTTATTTCAAAATCAGATTCAGCTGAGCTTGGCCGAGCAGTTGTAAGTTGCGTCAGATATGTATATTTCCACAAATTACTCATTACGTCGTAGCTGTCTGGGTTTACACGACTTTAACTTGTTCGCCTTGGTAGTCTTACAGGTGCTCTCTGGCAGTATGTCCCAGCGCACTTCATTCCTATCTCACTGGCCCTGAACATATTCCTCTTGGAGCTCTCTGCTCGATCCGTGTTTTCGCCTTGTATGGTCGAAGTCGCCGCGTCCTGGGAGTTCTTATGGTGGTCAGCTTAGTGGGAGCTATCAATGCATCTGTATGTCCTTTTTTTTCAGATATGTGCAAGTTACACGAATGACGAATCTCGCCATTCTTTGTCAAGGTAATGCTAGTCGCAAGCGGTCGCGTAAGGGAATCAACACTCCAAGTTATATCCAGTGCTTATGGGTGTAATCAATTCACCCCATTTCTCGTGTATGTGCCTGATCCTTCATAATGATGAGGTTCATCACCGGTACGACTCATGTCATCTTCGTGTCAGGGGTCGATGTAAGTTGCTGGGTAAAAGTATTTGCAGCACCAATAACCAATGAAACAGATGATGCCTTAGCATGGATTGGAATGCCCATCTTTGATAGCGTGATATTCTCCCTCACGCTATACAAGGCCTTTACATTGGGGAAAGGCGTACGGTTACTGGACGTGATTGTCCGTGATGGTGCGTCAAACCGATTATCCTGCGCACAAAGCCTGAATATATATTAGGGACGATGTATTTCTCGTATGAACTATTCCGTTTTTTCCTTCAAGTTGATAAGGTTCTGACGATTCTTAAAATTAAGGATTCTCTCAATTATGAATTTAGCAAATATCTTGACTCTTCGGGTACGCCAACATTGCATCTATGCGCTTTCAGGTATAATTAAGTCTATGCCCAGTATGCCCCGGTTCGTGATCACACATTAATGGTGTTTGGGCCTCGTTTTAAAGCGTCATCGTGTTATCGTTTTTGCCGACTACAGCCCTTGCTGAGAGGCTCCACTGCAACCTGGACGAACGTGTTAGTCTTGATATGGGCTCCGTAAAATTGTGTATTTCACCACTCATTGTGAATTTATAGGCTCTCCAGCACGCTCGTATCCCGTCTCGTGTTCAATCTCCGGGAACAAAATGCTACTCTCGCTGGTCTACCCATAACGGTAGAAACACACCGGCATTTTCAGGCAGCTCTGCCTGTGGCACGACTGATAGCATCGGTTCGGGTCACCAGATCTGCCACTGGCAGTGTCCCACGGGATAGGTCAATGTCCTGAATGACCCTAAATAGTTTCGTTGGGACGTCTTTCTGATGGACTCGTCGTGCAAACGCAAAAAAGTACAGCAGAAGCTGGTAGCGGCTTTTGTATGAATGATGGCCCTAATCTAAATTGGAGAAAGCACACACGATGGACCGTATTTAGGAAAGGATGTGCGATTCACGGGTGTACAGTACATTACGTACAGTATACTGTACGTATATATCTGCAACGAGGGACTTTCAGGGTCACTCCTCTCCCAAGGTCGGTCCCCATCACAACCCGAACAAGCACCCCCGTTGGTTTATTTATGTCTAATTCTACTCCTGGACGAGCCGCCACTGGCATTGAGGCAACCCAGCGGCGTTTACGTCCCTTATGATTGAGGCCATCCGGTCATCCCACGATGGTATACCCTATTATGTAGACCGAGACCAAAACTGGTTTTGGCGGACTCGCTGATGGCTTGGCACGTGATCGAAATCCATGGGGAAAGTAAACTGGGCTAGGAACCTAGCGAACAGGTCTCGGAATCACTGGCACAAAGTTATCGCCTCGAGGCCAACTTGAATGCAATAGGGCGCAACCCAACTCCCTTTCTTAAATTTACCCGCTTTTCATCTCCGTCCTGCTTACGTTGAGGAATGGGAGAGCTGGGGACGGCAAGTCGGAAACAAGGCCATGTTTTGAACTTTACGCCATATAATATCCCTCAAGAAGACAGAGGGGCACGAGAACCGTGCGTACAACCCTGACTGCCAGTGGTGTTTGTTATTGTTGTTTGTTCCTGATGGGGATCGATGAAGAAGCGCCGTCAGGCCAGTCCGAGTCATTGCCGCCACGGGCTCTCGTATGGTATCTCCTCCTTCCTTCCAGGTCTTACCTGTATCTCAATCTACTGGATATATTTGCATACACTCAGATGAGCACAAATTTGTATGCCAACGTCTCTCACCCGATGTCCCTTTGTTAATCATTACTGTAGGCCACGTGTAGTAAGGGCAGTCAGTCGCCCTCAAGCCAGCGAAATCCAGCCAGGCTTGTTGAGGGTGACCTGTACGTATCTCTGTGATCACGCTTCGACAAGTAGCAAACTTCTGTCCCCTTCCAGTACTCAGAGCTCAAAACCTACCTCGTCTCAAGACCCTCCTTGGGAAGAAAAGACGATTTCATGTCACAGTGACGTACGAGGAGACAAGATGGGAGTCGAGATCTGTGCGGAGCGTGGCTCAGCGCGTAGAATGGAACGAGATAGTCGATGCATTGTGAGAAATCACACATTTTTATTCCTATACATAACTGAAGTCCCCCGCAGTGCTGTACAACCACTGTCACGCATTGAAGTGTCTGTTTATGCGAAGAAGACCATGACGAGAGACATTCTTGTTGGAAGACAAGAGATAGTCTGTGAGCCCCGACACGGTTCGTCTGTTTCTCAGAACTGTTACTTATATACACGGCTTGCTGAGCATGCTACATATAGAAGTCGATATTGATTTCACCAGTGTCGATGGGCCCGATATACATTCGACGGAATCGAACACATTCTCCCTAACGATTACCATGTCAGCGGATACGAGTCCCTCCCTGACTGGCGTAGTCAACACCCCTAGCCCTACGGTGGCTCGTATCCCTGTCGCTGAAGGAAGTGCTGTACGTCTTATTGTTCCAGCCAACGCTGAAGCCATGAAACTCACCTCAGTTACCGCGCTTGTGCTCCCGTTAATTCAGAGGGGTGGCCTTCCCATTGAGAGCGGTAGTTGTATGCGACCGGTAGCAGACAGGCCACTGGGTGAGACAGATACAACTCTTCGTCGCGCCGAAGAAGCTATGAATACTATCGATACGTGGACTCGTGCTGTGAATGTGATGAAATGGGTGATGGACACGATCAGTCCAATCGCAGCAGTATGACCAGTATCGGCTTTTAGCCAGTCGTGATCTAATTTCCATTTTTCAGCTGAATCCGTATGCAAGTCTTGCATGGGGTCTGCTCTCGAAGATCCCCGAGGTTTGTCTCCTTGCATTCTCCCTTATTGGAGTATTCGATTCATCATTTTTTGTTTCATCCCGCCAGACTTTATTACAACAGGTTCAGCGTGACGACAATATCCAAACGCTGCTTGAGGCGATACGCGATGCATTCGAATTTGCGGAAGAGGCTGACACTCTAAGGAACCTCAAGCCGGGGTCTAGGCAGGCGACAATCCTCGGGGAGATGCTAGAATGCGTCTCTGAATGTGCCAAGTTTATCAGCTCGTACGCGGAGGATGTCAAACTTGGTACGTCCTCTTAGTCTCTCTCGTCGGTGATAATTAAACAAGTGATTTGTAGGAAAGCGTACTTTGAAGAGTATTGTTGGCCAAATTGATGGAAAAATAGACGAGTATCGCACGAACCTCGTCCGACTGCGAGACAATTTCCTTGCTCGTGCTACCGTCACGACAGAGATTGCTGTGCTAGAAGCTGGTGCGTGTTTACGATAAAATGGTTGTCAGCTTGTCAACCTGACAAGGGGGACATAGAGCTGGGTGCAATAATCAGAGAATTGCCTTACAAGGGAGGATGGCGATTCGGAGATGAGAAGCGGTGTCTTCCAGGCACACGAGAAGATTTCCTGGACCATATCGTCAAGTGGGTCGAGAATCCTGAATCTCAACGTGGGCTCGTCCTCCTTGGGCAGGCAGGCACGGGGAAGTCATCGATCGCGCATGAAGTCGCGCGTCATTTCGACAAGATGTGTCTCGGCTCCTACTTTGCTTTTCTGAGGAAGGAGCAGTCAAAAGACGAAGCTTACCAGCTGTTCACGACGCTCAGTCGAGACCTCTCCTATCGCAATCGTGCTTTCAAAGTCGCTCTCGGGAGGGTCCTTAAGGAGAATCCATCTCTATGTGGTACCCGGGACTATCGTATTCTTTTCGAATGCCTCCTCCTCGATCCGCTCAAGAATCTGTCACTTCCCGGTCCTATCCTTATCATTATCGATGCACTGGATGAGAGTGGTGATGCAATTGGCCCAATTGGTATTCACACATTTATCGCCGAATATCTCGAAATGCTACCAGCCGAATTCCGTGTACTCATCACATCGAGGCTAGAAGATGGAATCGAATCTGCGTTCGCACAGGCATCATCTGTCGACACGCTCTATATGGATGACGCAAAACTGGCTGCCAAGACAGAGCAAGATATTCGGATGTACCTTCAGAAGAAGCTCCCTCCGGAGGTATATAGGGTCCATGGTGCGGAACTAGCGAAGGCGGCAGAGGGCTTGTTCCAGTGGGCAGCCGTTGCATGCGGATTCATAAATAGGCCCCCTGCTAGTTTTGGTTTTGACGAGAAAAAGTGCGTACAGCGGCTGTTAGGACACTCTCGAGATCGGAATGGACAAGATCCGCTAGACAAGCTATATGAAGAGGTTCTTGAAGGGTACTTCAAGCCGTATGAAGCACAAATTCTGTTTCGTTCGGTCATGGGACAGCTCCTTGCTGCTATCGAACCACTATCACTTCATTCCTTGATCGCTCTGCGTCGGCACGCCCCTATTGATCACCCCGAGAATTCTCGCCCAGTTATCGAAATGCTCCGCCACCTCGGCTCACTGTTGAGTAACGTAGCGTCATCTGATCAGACGCGTCCTATCGTCCCACTCCACACGTCATTCCGTGACTATCTAACGAATAGAAAGAGCAACGAGTTCTATGTGGACCTTGGGAATTCGCACCGTGAACTGGCACATTCGTGCGTTGGCCTAATGGTGGACAATCTCAAATTTAACATTTGCGAACTGGAATCGTCATATGTTGCGAACAGCGATGTTCCAGACCTTGAATCACGAATTTCGAAACACATTCCACCTGGATTATCGTATGCCTGCGTTTTCTGGGACGATCATTTAGAACATGTTGCTCTCGAGCAAGACCTCTTTATGAAATTTCGATCCCTGTTCGAGACGAAGTTCCTGTTTTGGCTGGAAGTGCTTAGCATCAAGAGCAAAGTCAGCGGTGCTTCACCAGCATTGACATCTCTGAAATCCTGGTTGCGGTCTGACCAAACGAAGGTATGTACATCGTATAATTGAGCATGACATGTGGTGACTATTGCTTAAAATCACAGCAGCCTTCCCAAGGGGAAATGGAAAACTTGTTAGCATTTGTGGATGATGCGTCTTCGTTTGTGCGGTACTTCGCGATGGCTATTGCCAGGAGCGCTCCGCACATATATATATCTGCGCTGCCATTCGCACCATCTTCTTCCCACATCATCAGACGTTACCTTGGCCAATTTCCTCACACGATTTCCTTGGAACGCGGGCAGTTGACTCATTGGCCAGCACTGGAAATGACGATTCCGGCACATAGCAAATCCGTCGATTCGGTTGCATTCTCGCCCAATGGGCGGCTGATTGCTTCAGGCTCACGGGATTGCACGATTCGGGTGTGGGATCCCACAACTGGGGAGGCCGTAGTGGGTCCGTTTACTGGACACACTGATTTGGTGCTTTGCATCGCATTCTCGCCAGACGGGCAGCGCATCGCGTCCGCCTCGAATGATCGTACGATTCGAATGTGGGATGCTGCAACTGGAGATGTCGTAGCAGGCCCATTCGTTGGACACACCGATTGTGTCAGCTCTATTGCATTCTCACCAGACGGCCAGTGCATCACCTCAGGCTCGAAAGATCACACCATTCTGGTGTGGGATGTTGCAACTGGACAGGTCGTGGCTGGCCCGTTTATTGGACACGCCAGTTTTGTCAGATCTGTTACGTTCTCAATTGACGGGCAGCGCATCGCTTCCGCCTCAGACGATCGCACGATTCGCATGTGGGATGCCTTGACAGGCGATATTGTCGCAGGCCCGTTTATTGGCCATACCAATACGATCAAATCTGTTGCATTCTCGCCCGACGGAAATCGCATCGCTTCAGCCTCGGATGATCACACGATTCGTGTGTGGGATGTCGCAACAGGAGAGGTCATGGCGGGCCCATTTACTGGCCACACAGATTGCGTCAACTCCGCGGCATTTTCGCCTGACGGACAGCTCATCGCTTCGGCCTCACACGATTGTACGATTCGCATCTGGGATGCCACAACTGGAGAGGCTGTAGCAGACCCATTTACTGGACACCTCGACCAGGTGTATTCTGTTGCATTCTCCCCAGATGGCCAGCGCCTTGCCTCGGCCTCATTCGATCGCACAATTCGTATGTGGGGTGTTGCAATCAGAGAGGTCATAACAGGCCCGTTTACTGGACACACCGACTGGGTCAAATGTATTGTATTCTCCCCAGATAACCTGCGCGTTGCCTCGGCTTCATTTGATCACACAATTTGTGTGTGGGATGTCACGACAGGAGAGGTCACCGCGGGCCCATTGATTGGACATACAGATCGGGTCAGATCTGTGGCATTCTCACCAGACGGGAGACGCATTGCGTCCGCCTCTGGTGATCACATGATTCGCATCTGGGATGCTACAACGGGAGAGGTGGTAACGGGCCCGTTCGCTGGACACACCGATTGGGTCACCTGTGTTGCATTTTCACCAGATGGGCATCTTGTTGCCTCGGCCTCGTATGATGGCACAGTTCGCGTGTGGGATGCTGCAACAGGGGAGGTCATAGTGGGCCCATTTACTGGACACACAGACCGGGTCATGTCGGTGGCATTCTCGCCGGACGGGCAGCACATCGCCTCGGGATCAAAGGATTGCACGATTCGTGTGTGGGATGCCGCAAAAGGGACGATCATAGGAGACCCGTTTACTGGACACACTGGCCTTGTTTCATCTGTTGCATTTTCTCCAGATGGGAAGCTCATCTCTTCGGCCTCGTACGATCACACGATCCGTGTATGGGACGCTGCAACAGGAGAGGCCATAGCAGGCCCATTTTTTGGACACTCGCACCTAGTTAACTCCGTTTCGTTTTCGCCAAACGGGCGATGTATCGCCTCGGCCTCTAATGATCGCACAATTCGCTTATGGGATGTCGCAACAGGAGAGGTCATAGCTTCCCCGTTTATTGGACACACTGATACGGTGTTATGTGCAGCATTCTCGCCAGACGGGAAGCACATAGCCTCAGCCTCAGCAGATCACACGATTCGCATGTGGGATGCACCATCAGGACTTGGAGAGGTAGCAAACCCGATTCCTGGATTCACTTCATCGGTCGACTCTGGACATGTTGTACTCTCACCGGATGGGGAGCACATCCGAGTCACAGCCTCACAAGATCGTACGGTTCATGTGAAGAAGGTCAGAATGGAGGATACTGAGAAGATCGATTTTATGAACAAGTTTTTGGTTAATAGTGATGGGTGGATGTGTGGCGAAGAGGGTGAACTTTTGTTATGGATTCCCCAGATTCACCGGACATACTTTCATAGAGCTAGCACAGTCTGGATTGCAGGCAGACATGAAACTTGGCTTGATTTTTCAAACTTTGTACACGGATCGAATTGGACTACGGTACATGTTCATGATTTATCTCGATAGACTCTGTTATGTGCTGTTGCTACAAAATATGACCGCTTCTACTATCGTCAATCCACGTAGCGGTTTGAATTCTGAGTTCGTTTTACTTTCAATAATAAAGCTCCCCCCACAATCCCGCTCAAGCAATCACGTGTTAGTGTCCCCTTTTGGATATCGGGGATTGCCTTTCGCTGCGAGGCCTGACATTTCTGTTCCCGTTTCAAGTTGTTGCTTTCCATCTGCTCAATTTCAACGTTGGAGGGTCGGGCGTTGCCTCGAGGATGTAGTGGTTGGGGATGAAGCCGCGTTTTTCTATGCTTATCTCAGCGTCGGGTAAGTATACAATGTCCGCTACTCTTCCCACGCTGTCTTCCTGACCCCGCTGTCCCCAATCCCCATTCCAACGTTGAATGTTCCCTTGTAACCAGCATGCTCCAACATCGCTGGCATGCCATCTATGTGTAACTCAATCACTCCGCAACCTGATCTACCATCATATTCAGCACCAGTCCCTCATCCTCTGGCACCAAGATCTCCTTTACTCGGTCTGAAGCGTCATTGATACCGGACGCGCTCTGCATTTCTTTCGGTGGGATTGCTCAGTTCACACTGGTCACAGCACAGCGCCGCCCTGTCGAAAAAACAGCCTGGAGCAAAGGCGGGATTGGTGATAGTGTGGATAGAGATATTATGGAGTGCAAATTGTCCTTGACTCAATGGAGCCGTAAATTGAAGAGAATAACGCACTTTATCACCTGCCAGTGTGACCATGCCAGTACTAGTATTACAGGGGGTCGGAAACTGTGGATCGTCATAGCAATTGAGAAAAGCGATTATATAATCCGGTGCTCTCAGGTTATCACTATCACAGCCGCCAGTGAGCGAGCCGCACGACTATGGAACAGCTGTGGCGACCTCGTTTCTTGATGGGCCCGCCAGGCGTGATGTGATCTATTTGCCATGGCCCGCCATAACGCAGTACACCGAGATAGAGTTCAGCGCCCCTACGCGCCCCTAGCTGCTTGGCCGGTGAGCATCCTCGTCTCGATAGCGGAGTAGTCGGGTTCATATTATCGAGCTCATGGACGAGATTACCCTCCGCCCTTGTTATGGCGCGTAGCCCATGAAATGTCGTCTGTGGTTGGCCATGGACCAGTCGAGAATGTGACCCCAACAGCACCAGAAGAGTTTACCGAGCCATCATAGAGAAGGGTATAGGGTTTTCCCTTCTCGAAGGGCGTGGAAGGCCTAGCTTCGAAGAGAAAGTTAGTGCGGGATGCGCAAGACGCGTAAACTAGAGCGGACCTTGATCGCATGTGGAAAAGAGGAAAGTGATTTATTGAGGCCATGAGGAGCGTCATCGGTGAGGGTGATTGATTGTATGCGCGTCCTTTCTTCTATGGCTAGACAGAGTTATCGCACAACGGGACGAGTGGAGGAAAGAATGCACGTACCTAAGTCCCCGTAGCGCTGAGGGCAATTCGTCGCCTTCTGGGCTACGACTTCATATTTTTTCCCAACCCACGCTCTCTGTCAACCCAACTTGTACGCCTTGAACAACCACCTCCTTTCCCTTGTTCTGCATCGCATGGCATCTCCCGACTTGCGTCTCTGGTCTCCGGCGTATGTCGCTACGAAATGGCGTCGCGTCCTCTTAACGAAAAAAATGCCAACGAGCTGGGAGCGTTGGAGTGGCTCGCTGAGGATAGGCATCCGACGCCACCAAACGAAAAGAAAGATGAAAGGGCGGAGACGAGAGATGGGAGTGATGAGACAGGTGTATTTGTGGAGATTGTGAAGAGGAGCGGATGCGCGGCGAGCTCTGCTGGAAGATGCGGGATAGAGGACCGTGACGCGCTTCGGGTAGCATGGTGCTTGAATACAACATACTTGTCTAGTCGTCACGCCAAGCGTCAAGCCGTTCAGTCAAATAATAAAATATTTCTGATAGTATAGGATAGAATGATGATGCGCGGAAAAATCTGTGGTGAAGTAGCACTCGCAGTCCCGCGCGCTTGAGGCCCTAGACGCCATTACAGTAACCTACTCATTCAAAGTCAACTACCGTAAATATGTATTGATGTTTTTCTTTATACGGTGATTTCGGACATGAGGCCATGAGGGTTGTGTCACTGGCACTTGAAACTGATTTGGCGGAGGACTCGATACGTGATCGAAGTCCATGCAGTACGTAGTAGCTGAAAGTGGGCTACTAGGATCGGAAAACCGAAAAACTGGCCCACTACCACGCGAGAGATGTTGAGTATTCTGCAACTAAATAGGAGGACATACTTCGCACTTTAACATTGAATTTCTGTTTTTGTGTGAATCGGTGTCGTAGGATGAGCTGGGTGCAAAAAAGACAAATTAACTTCACCTTGCGGGCGATATTCGGCCCGGGCCGTAACCATCAAATTTTGGTCTTCCGAACTGCCCATTCTTCAAGATTTTCCGACTTAAACTCTTCAGTTTGCAATGGTGGTAGGATTTGATCTTCGACATCGAAGATGTGCTTGCCTAAAGTGTCCCCAAAAAGCGTCAGCATCGTCTCTCTTCTCGTCTAGTCTCGGGAGATATCATATATGATCTTGTTGGGCAAACGACTCGGAATGTGCTGCGCAAGGAGAAGACTGACCAGATTTCACTGCCTAGGGAGACTGATACGATGCCAGTGTAGTTACATCTGGCTTTCTCCACAGGGCCTCATATGATCCAACAATGCAGGGATCATGACGGATAATCGATCAGCAGTGACCCACATGCTTGCTTGCCGTGGGGCTACTTACACGGCATACCAATAACTTACTGCGATAGAAAACTTGAGCCTGAGGATTCTTGACGCATCGTTTTGGGCCACCCCGAATGCCGAAACGCCTCAAGTCCGTCAATGGCAGCGCCACTCCTCGCCTAACCTTGGTCCGGGCAAGGCCTCACTCAACCTTCCATCTGTCTTGCATGCGCGTTAGTTATGGTACGTGCCTGGTGGTCTCCCTCTTTAAAATACCGCTTATACCAGCTTTCGAAGTCCCCGGCGGACCCCACCCCTTGCCGAGGTTCTTCATCAATATATCAACCCTGAGGCCTGAGGTCTGAGGTTTCAGAGAAGGCATAGGTGACCCTGACAACAGCTACAGCACAGCTCTACCAGTCGGACGCAAAACGTTACCCATCTCCTTCAGCTCTTGCGGATCTTCGGCTTCAAGTTAAAATAGAAACTTCTTGGTTGCAGTAGGGGATCTGCCGAATTACCCCTTCCGGATCTGAAACCGACAGGCGTGGAAAACACGACCTGTTGTAATTCCCACCGTCATAGGTCAAACGTACCCCTGTACTTCCATTTGTTTGCAGAGGACGTAAGTTTTATTGTTAAGCCATGTCGGTCGCCCCCAGTCATAGTACTAGTGCATGCAACCTGCCTGCCCCTAGATCCACTGTGCCTAAGAGTTCTACTAGTACGTGTACTAGTATGGACTCGGTATCACGGTGTTGATCGGATTTATGAACCTTTTTAGCGGTGCGACGAAGAAGTATAACGTGCGCTGTTGTATTGTGCAGCTTTTGTGCTGGCCGTGCGTGCTACATTACGAATCGCTCGGCGTTGCAGTCTTTGGCGTAACATTTAGCATTGTCCACAGTGTCAGTCGATAAGTCGTGGATTATGAGGTCCTAAGGCCAATCGGCCACTGATTCAAAGTTATATCCGGGCAGAGATTTGCAGATTTGCATGTGAGTCGCGGTGATCCACCCTTAGTTTGCCTCCGCCCACAGTGGCCCACTCCCGACAAGGGACGCGCTCCGTGAGAATCATCGTATCTGGTCCTCCACACAGGCATAGAGGTTTGTCATTCTCGGGTGGTCGCGTTTGAAGAAGAAACAACCCTTGTTGACCTGACCTCCGGAACAGAGGGGACAACTTTGCCCAGCTACCGTACGTTCGTTTCAGATCTGTTTGTCGATCGTGCAAGGCGCCAAAGCGCAAAGGATCTTCCAGGAACCGTATCAAATTCTATACAGTAACAGATCCATAATCACCACCCCTCACCTCGATTCCGGTCTTCTCCGGTCCTTTTCTAGATGAAGTGATCCAACCCTGTCTCTGGCCGCCGCGGAGCTGGCAATGTACCTGCGCGCTAATTGTCACGTCCTCACCTTCGTCACTCTTCACACCACATATCCTCGGAGGATTGCATAAAGGATGAAAAGATTTGTAGCATAGACATCTTTTCCGGACGTCCGAAGCTTCAAAATACACCCTCTTGAACTGCTTTTAGTCTGCTGAACAATAATGGTTGTGGTGGAGGGAGGTGGCTCAACTTTGTTTCATGTTGGGGTTTCATCGGTGGGAAAAGTGATCCCCATCAATGCCGTCCTTCCATGATGTATGTGCTCGCCGACATGGGCTTCCACGTCCCGTGTCATCTTGGCCACCTCGGCGGCCCACCACACTACAAAATACGGGCTCGTCGGGTCGATGAAGAGAACACACCAACCAAGGTGGCAAGGACCAGCATTCAAGTTGCCCCATATACCATTCTGATCATTCAAACTCCAAGTCCAATCTGCCATTCTACGTTATCGAGCACATTCACACCACAAGACTACAGTAACTATTGTAAAAACACATTTTTTGATACCAACCGTGCCACGCGACAGGCACAGCGCGTAGTAATGTCGCACCTGTCACGCTGTGGTCGGGTTCCCAATGTGTCAAACTCCGACCTGGCAAATCCGGCATGCGTGACCAAATGCCATTTTTGCTCCCGCTCATTTTATGCCACAAAAACAGATTATCACCAAGCAATACACAGAGCCGCATGTCCCAAATTTCATCCGAAGCAAGGTGGAAAATGAGCGAGATATTCGACATGGCCGAAGGGTGGGTCTGTCCGACTCGGAAGAGTGGGTCTGATACAGCAATTGCTCCGTCACGATCTGCGACAAATTGCAGTGCTCGGTCACGATGTTCAACACTTCTTGGCAACAACTCCTGGACGACACAGGACCAATGTCGTTCTAGAAGCGCAACCCCATCATGGACATTGTCTTGTATTTGGTGTGTACCACATGTTGTGAATTTGTCTGTTCTCACGATAATCGTTCCGCAGATCCATGGTTACTCCTCCCTGCGCACATACCCTGTCTATGCTGTATATAATTCCCATGCAGGTCTCGCAGCTCTGTTTTCTCCCGTGGAAAGAACTAGCTAGTTTAGCTCAATATGTCCCTGGCAGACATGAACCTCGGCCCACACGCTGGAGAACAAGTGTAAGCTGACTCTCCTCCAGTGCGCTTTCTTCATTAATTGATTCGTACTCGCTCTAGTTTTCTTTGCTCCATTTTAAATATCTCGGCCGCGGGTGAGTTCTCCACTCGCAGACTTGATGGCGGCGCGAACTCATAACCTTTTCTGCATGTTCGTTTCTAGTGATATTGTATTATGACTATCTGATCACTTTATCCCGGGAAATCCAATTCCTGTGGCCCCCACACAACAAGCTAGGGTGGTTTACAGTAACCTGCCTTCTCAATCGCTACCTCCCTGTATTCGCATACCTTCCGGTAGTCGTATCGTATTTTGTCCCGTGGACTTTTCCAGTGAGTTGTCTTTCAAGTTCTTATTTCAAAATCAGATTCAGCTGAGCTTGGCCGGGCAGTTGTAAGTCGCCTCAGATATGTATATTTCCACAAATTACTCATTAGGTCGTAGCTGTCTGGGTTTACACAATTTTAACTTGTTCACCTTGGTAGTCTTACAGGTGCTCTCTGGCAGTATGTCCCAGCGCACTTCATTCCTATCTCACTGGCCTGAACATATTCCTCTTGGAGCCCTCTGCTCAATCCGTGTGTACGCCTTATATGGTCGAAGTCGCCGCGTCCTGGGAGTTATTATGATGGTCAGCTTAGTGGGAGCTATCAATGCATCTGTATGTCCTTTTTTTTCAGATATGTGCAAGTTACACGTATGACAAATCTCGCCATTCTTTGTCAAGGTAATGCTCGTCGTATGCCATCGCGTAAGGGAATCAACACGCCAAGTTATATCCAGTGCTTATGGGTGTAATCAATTCACACCATTTCTCGCGTATGTGCCTGATCCTTCATAATAATGAGGTTCATCACCGGTATGACTCATGTCATCTTCGTGTCAGGGGTCGATGTAAGTTGCTGGGTAAAAGTATTTGCAGCACCAATAACCAATGAAACAGATGATGCTTTAGCATGGATTGGAATGCCCATCTTTGATAGCGTGATATTCTTCCTCACGCTATACAAGGCCTTTACATTGGGGAAAGGCGTACGGTTACTGGACGTGATTGTCCGTGATGGTGCGTCGAACCGATTATCCTGTGCACAAGGCCTGAATATATATTAGGGACCATGTATTTCTCGTATGAACTATTCCGTTTTTTCCTTCAAGTTGATAAGATTCTGACGATTCCTAAAATTAAGGATTCTCTCGATTATGAATTTAGCAAATATCTTGACTCTTCGGGTACGCCAACATCGCATCTATGCGCTTTCAGGTATAATTAAGTCTATGCCCAGTTTGCCCCGGTTCGTGATCACATATTAATGGTGTTTGGGCCTCGTTTTAACACGTCATCGCGTTATCGTTTTTGCCAACTACAGCCCTTGCTGAGAGGCTCCACTGCAACCTGGACGAACGTGTTAGTCTTGATATGGGCTCCGTAAGATTGTGTATTTCACCACTCATTGTGAATTTATAGGCTCTCCTCCACGCTCGTATCCCGTCTCGTGTTCAATCTCCGCGAACAAAATGCTGCTCTCGCCGGTCTACCCATAACGGTAGAAACCCATCGGCATTTTCAGGCAGCTCTGCCTGTCGCACGACTGATAGCATCAGTTCGGATCACCAGATCTGCCACTGGCAGTGTCCCACGGGATAGGTCAATGTCCTGAATGACCCTAAATAGTTTCGTTGGGACGTCTTTCTGATGGACTCGTCGTGCAAACGCAAAAAGGTACAGCAGAAGCTGGTAGCGGCTTTTGTATGAATGATGGCCCTAGTCTAAATTGGAGAAAGCACACACGATGGACCGTTTTTAGGAAAGGATGTGCGATTCACTGGTGTACAGTACATTATGTACAGTATACTGTACGTATACATCTGCAACGAAGGACTTTCAGGGTCGCTCCTCTCCCAAAGTTGGTCCCCATCACAACCCGAACAAGCACCCCCGTTGGTTTATTTATGTCTAATTCTACTCCTGGACGAGCCGCCACTGGCACTGAGGCAACCCAGCGGCTTTTACGTCGCCTATGATCGCGTGGCCATCCGGCCATCCCACGATGGTATACCCCTTACCTGGGGGCAAGCACAATGTGAAAACCTTCACCGTTGTTATAGGCTTGCCAATCCCCGGCGATAGACTCCTTTAGGCAAAGTCCTGCAACTAACTTTAAATGAACGTCTGTCACGTGTAATCACGAAACCTGCGCTGTAGTGTGTTAGACTCAGATGACCTTGTAAAAGGAAAAAGTACTGTAACGACGTGAAGGTCAAAGAAGTTGAAAAAAGGTTGCAAACTTGAAGTTTACGCACAATTTCAATGCCAATGGCACGTTCCGATTTCACTCTCGTATTTCATGTGCCAGTGAAAAGGGCGACATTCAAGTGAGCACCGATCACCACAACGTGAACTCGGGAGGGCATTGACCAAAATCGGATAGTTCATCAAAACCACCGAACTCCGGGAAATAAACCATACACTGGCAGTATATCATGCCAGGGTCGTATGAGTCTGGGTAGTGGTACCAGCACGCTCACGTCATGATGACAATGTCGCGTTTACTTGGGGCCAACCAGGCTGACCTAGCTTGAGCACGACCCACGCAAGCGGTCCAAACCCTCGCGGACAACTCCGGCGCCTAAGTATCAGAAGGTGAAGTCAGTAACGCCAGCGCGGTTTGATTCGCTCTGGCATGTGATTTATACCACCGCACGGCCTAATAATCAAGGAACAGAGAAAGGATATTAGAGGGATACGCAAGGGCGCGCGGTGGAGGGTCGGGTGCTGCCACGAGGATGTAGTTGTTAGGGATGAAGCGTCGGGTAACTGTCCGCTACGCTTCCCACGCTGTCATCTCGCCCCCGCTGTTAATCCCCATTCCAGCAGGTGCTACCAAATTATGCGCCAGGTATACATCAACGAGGCGGACGTGCACGAGCCGAACCATGAGGCGTCATTTTTGGGCCACCGCGAACGCGGCGCGTCTCAAGACGAAGTACCCCCGAATACTATGTTCCATGTGTGGCAGAGTATCGGCTGGGATGGCATTGCTGTTGTGAGATACCTCTCAGGTGGCCACGATACGAAGAACGAGAGCGAAATGGACGTTCGACATTGAGGGGTTCATTCTCGCTCGCCTCTGAGTAATACCCACATGTTGGAGTTTTCTGTTTTTGTCATCTTGTCCGAGTCGTCATCTACTAGTCATGACTTGTTCTATGTAGAGGTTGTTTTGAAAGCATGCGTCGACTCGTAGAGCATGCTAAGGAAGGCGCGGCCAGGTCAGGAGAGATACCAACCCACATACAAGCCTACGCTTAGGGCCGTAGAGATCGGCACACAGATCAGCAAGAATCTGTCGTGGATTCAAGCACGGTGAGTCAGGACCAGGATCATCTATTATGTAGACCGAGACCAAAACTGGTTTTGGCGGACTCAGTCACTCGGATGACTCGACGCGTGATCGAAGTCCATGGTAGTAAGTAAAGTGGGCTCCTAGTAACGAACGGGTCTCCGAATCACTTGCACAAAGTGTCGTCTCGAGGCCAATGCAATAGGGCGCGATCCAACTCCCTTTTTAAATTTACCCGCTTTTCAGGACACTCCATGCTTACGTTGAGGAATGGGGGAGCTGGCGACGACAAGTTGGCAACAAGGCATTTAATATGCCTCGAGAAGACGGAGGAGCACCAGAACCGTTCCACAACCCCTGACCGCGTGGTGTTTGTTATTGTTTGTTCCTGATGGGGTTCGATCCGTCAGGCCAGTCATTGTCGCCCCGGGCTCTCGTATGGTATCTCCTCCTTCCTTCCAGGTCTTACCTGTATCTCAATCTACTGGATATATTTG
>QLPA01000053.1:0-11832 GCA_003313945.1 Lactifluus pinguis
CTGGGCTGAATTCAAAGTACTTTTGTACTTTTGCTATAGTTCAGTATACTAATTTAGCCAGGACTATTGTACATACTGTGAAAAAATAGATGCACTCGTAGAGAGGAAAATTTGACTCAGTGAAGATACTACTTTGTTTTCAGCTAGCAATCGCACAAAGCATTCATGATCACTTACCGTAAAAAAAAGAAAGAAAAACAGTCGCAGCAAGGAAAATTTTGACGCCGTGCAGGACCCGAGGGGGGAGATCAAAGGACTTGAAGACGCAGGACGGAAAGAGGGGGTGCAACAAAAGATCCACCCCGAAGTCACCAGACAACGTGCCAAGGTGATTCGGAAGTAGTTCTGTGCGGAAGGGTGAACCGTGAGACGTGTCGAAATTGCAAGTTTGACGGAGAGGGGCGGAGCAATGTGAACTATGAAATGAAAAAAAAAACGAGTTGAAGTCGAAGAGTTGAGTTGTGGGTGCGGAGGAGGAAGAGGGATTGAAAAAGCGGCACAAAGTGCGTATGACTTACGTTTGAACGTTGAACGTTGAACGTTGAACGTTCAAACACTGCTTGAGCCGCAACTGTGAGATAGCTGGGGGCCTGGGGGCGGGGCAATATTATTCACGCTTGGGGGCACTTATCCACGCTATGACAGGAACTTCTCGCCACCACTCTCCATTGACTCCGAGTCCACTCCCTGTATGATGTCCTTCCGCACAGCTTCCATCTCGATCAGTCACGACTTGTTGTCAGACTGCCTCGGGTGGAAAGTCTGTTGCACCCCCTCCCCTAGCTGGAAGCCTCGATGATACACGCACATCCCTGCACTTGGCCACCTTCGCACAACGTCTATTCCGAGCAATCTTGGCGAGTCGTCTGATTGTCTTGGATAGAATGTCTGTTGCACCCCACCTCCTACCCCTATCCTCGGACGCTTCGAACAGCAGGACAAGTCATGCTTCCCCCATCTGCACGGCGCCATCCAAGGGCAGCCTCGACACATTGTCTGGCTGTCTAGGAGGGATGTCTGTTGCCCACTCCCTCTCTCCTTCACGGTCTTCGTCACCATTTCAGACAGACACAAATGAAAATGCCTCTGGGTATATATGCGGTACGTATTCCTCCTTCTCCTCCGTATCACGTTTTGACCGTTTCAGAACGTCTTGCGTGACCTTTTGCGTACTTGCTTGACCTCTGGGGAAGGGGGCAGTGGCCTGACTCTCCTTTGTGGGGTTGTGACGCCCTGGACCTCTTTTGTTCCAGGGTTTAGGGTATCGTAAGTCTCCGATTCCACTTTCTGCTGCGACTTGATCTTGAGCTGATCGTGCACCTTATGCATGATTGTCTCAAGGGTTTGGACGTCGTCTGTCCTCTCGATTGTCGCCAAGTCACTGATATTCGCGTAGATGTCATACAACCTCGGGATAATGGCTTTGATATCGAACGCGAGGTGCTGATTAAGTTGAGTAGTAACACCACAAATATTGCTGCGTTGCTAATCCATCTTTAGAATCAGTTCAACCCTGGTACGATCGGGGGAGACTACCTGTGACATATCATCATCGTGGCACGTATCACCGCCACTCTCTGTGTCGTCCTGTGGACCATCAATATCGGAGCCTGCATCGACAGAGCGCATTTGGGCCGCAATTTCAAATTCCGAGTTTAGGAGGGTTGGTACGTTCCCCAATTCCATTTCTAGCGGTATTTCTGGGAGGGCTGATGGTACCATAGTAGGTGGTGGCGTTGGGTTTGCATAGCCGTTGGGATATAGGCTCATAGAAATGGGTTGAGTAGGTGGATTAACTCGGTCTTCGAGCACAGCGTGCTTATCCTGTGCCTCTTGCAGAGATGCAGGAAATTTGTCAACGCATGTTACCTGTCGGATCTCCATCTGATAACGGACATGTCGTCGCAGTGCCCGCAGGTGCTTGCATGCTCCCCCACGCTTCAGCCAGTCAGGGCAGGTACATGCGGCGGTGCCCTCTAAATTGTAAGTGAGCCAATACCACTCGTGTGATGGATCATCAGGATTGGATGATGATGTTGCGCAAGTTGCCCAGACCTCGGTTGGGTGGCTACTAGGAATTATCGTGAGTTGCCTTCCTTGAAGGATCCCGATGGCCAGACCATCTCGGCGAATGTCCTCTTCAAACCACAAAAATGGCGCTGATGTGTTGTTGGTGAGCCTCCCCCCAGATTCATGCCTCCTCAACGGCGTTACACCCCCGGCAGCGGTGGAAAATCGAGTAGCTTTCCATGCAGCTGCATTATCTCGTTGACGGACCTGAGCATATAGATAGGGTAGGATGTGTCGGACAAGATGAAAAACTAGGACGTCGAACCGAAGCCGGTTTCCGGAGTGCTGCCATTGAGGCAAGTACTTCTTCTTTATTATCCTATTGAGAACTTCTAGGTGATTCATTGTCGGGAGCACTCCTTCGATGGGGATTCCAAGGCGTGATGCGGCTTTGATTCGTCCATGGAGCAACCAGGATTCCCATAGCTCCTCTTTCATCCAGTAAGTGCACAGGTATGTCAGGTACGTCATACTTCCATTGATAGTTGTCGCGCTAGCGTCATCAACCACTAGTCGCTGCAAGTGGCCGCACTCTGTGTGGATGAGTGACATGGCACTTTGATAAGTGGTGCTGCCTAGTAAACTTATGTTAAGGTAAGTGTTATGGCTATCCGCATATGCCCACAAGAAGTTCTGACTTACGACAACTCTAGACTCCGCAGGCGCTCAATAACATGCGCACTCAGGGAACTGTCCCTCTTCAGCATAGCTTGCCGCTTGTTAGACCAACATTGCCGCATGTGGAACTTGCACAGCAAGAGCACTATGGAAGGCCAGGTGTATGTCAAAGCACCTCGCTCCTTGGCATCAGTGTCTGTGATGGCCACTCGTGGCTCAAACACGCGGTTCCTAGCCGATTCATGGGAAGACAGCCAATCTTTCCAGGTTTTGAGAAGGTGAGTGAGAACTTGCGTGTCGTATCTGGCATGAGTTGCAAGGACCCCTGCAGGTGCAGAAAATAGAAACATCGTGACAGGTAAGCCTTTCCCCTGGTGATCTAAACCTATTGCGATCCAAAGTAGCAGTCTTGATGAGGAGACACCAAATGTACCATCGAGGATGAGCTGTGAGTCGTGGACGTAGGACCACGCTGCCTCCTCCATCTCCTTTGTTGATATGAACACTTTAAATCGATCACTGTGCTGGACTCTTGCGCTGTAGTGGAATACTGATTTAGCAATGTCTTTATTGAAGTTAGTCGAGTGGGGATTCATCCAGTCATGGACGTTATCCTCTGCGTGCCAGGAAATATTGATTCCTTGAGCTCTATAGTGCAGGATATATAACTGTTTGAAATCTGTTTTTTGGAAGTTAAATCGATAGTTTGCCTAGGATGGGTGAGTTGATCGCTGTTCACGATACTCTTGCTGATGGCACATGTCTAGGTTGCGTCTTTGAATGGTAGTGATACTGCAATTGAGATACAATGAGCTTATCTCGATACAATTGTATTCGGTACGTACTTGGCTCCTTCCTCTAGTTGTTCTAATGCAACTTCGAAAACATGAGGATGTAGTGGTACAGGCGGCAGTCGCTTCATGATGCCTGTTTGGCATCCGAGATTATGCTCGAAGTAGCCAATAATCCGACCTATCCGACCCAATGATACCTCGTATGTGACGTCGGCGTGAGCCAAGCATCTGGTGAAGTCGTATGGTGCGCATCGCGTCATTGTGAGTTGTTTTGTTTTTTTTTGTTTAGCTTCCTGATGAGCTTCAGTGTTGTACCTGCAGCTGCTATAGGGACAATTGATGATGTTCCATTAATCACATACAAGTGCGTAAATAACGTACCATTGGAATAGTATGTGTTTAGCTTTGCCCTTCTTTGATTGCCAACTTAATGACCAGACTTTCATCCAGCGTCGCTCAAGCTGCGTCAAACTCCCTTCATCCAGGCCATTACAGGAAAGTACGTCATTTGCTGATGTTTGTGAAGTAGTGCAGTCCGAGAATGTCTGACGGATGACTAGCCCTTCATCGTGAAGTTTTTGTATTTCTTGGGCTTGTGCCGCATCACACCAAAGACTCTGAATTGATACCTACATGTGTATGGCCGCGTAAGGAACCGTTTGCCATGTATATGGGTTAATATGACATACCTTGACATTATCACGCCATGAATCCCCTATAATGGGCTGAGTGTCTGGCATGGTGGCTATGATGGTAGGGGGGACTTCACACAGGTGAGATAACGTAGACATGAGATGGTAAAACGGGGGCCCAGGGGTCAAGGGCGTTGATTGCATGAAAAAACGGCTAATGGAATAATGCATGAATTATCCCAATTCCCGACAGAAATGGATGAACTTGGCAATGATACACGGCATCTGGACAAGCCAAGGTTATCTGCCCTTAAGCACCCATGTGGATGCTGCTGCACGAACGCCGTCATCACTATAGAGGCATTTATTTAGTGTTGGCATTGATGCCGGAAGACTGCTTAATGGGTACTCATCCGCTAAGGTAGGCGTCATGAGGATGCAACACCTTTATGTAAGCATTCTAGGGTTCGAAATACCATCCTCAAGAATTCCTATCTCCTCAATCACAACTCATTTAAACCACATTATAGATCCTGGGATTAATAGTGTAGTCATATGGCTTTGTACCTCAGGCAGTATTTTTTTAAAACTTTATGATTTGAGTGATCCATCACAAATTTATACCTTTTTATTGCAAATGGCTTATTTTTGTTAACTGATCTAATTTAAACAATCTTTGAAAATAATCACGAAACATTTGGCAGTCCCAAAGTCACGTGACCTGCTTACTAATGTGCTAAGATACCGCTGCGAAATGAACCAAAAACTCACCCTAGATGCCCCCCACTGGCCGTGCATACCGTTCTCGAATCAAAAATCTCAAGAAGGGATATTCAAAATTGTTTCAGGAGCAGGAGGAAAGGGTACAGGGTATGGGACACACTACATCTTACCCTAGCTCACATATTGATGCCAAAGCAAACAGCTCATGATGCTGCAGATCCATTCCCAATTACAGAACCTGTTCCTAATGCTGCGGAAAGTGATATAGGAGACACCTCAAGTGAATCCTCTGCTGAGATTGTTGAGGCAACAGCACTGGAACACTTCAGTGCCGTCCTTCAGCAAGCTCAGCAGCTTGCAATAGAAGCTGAAAATCGTCAACGCGCGTCACGAAAAAGGCCAATGCATTACACAGGGAAATCAAAACGGACCGAGTTTTGTCGAAAGAAGGCCCGGAAGGACCTTGCAGCCAAAGGATTTCTCCCCCTGCAGGAATTTATGAAACTGAGGACAACACCCCAAGTCCCGCTAGTTTCCAATGAGGGGGAGACTCTACAAAGCCCCAGAGCCATCCCAGCCAGTCCCCAAGTGATCGCTGAACAAGAAGAGGACGGGGCGTTGCAAGGCGCCGCAGCCATGCCAGTTGCGCCGCATGTCCTGGCCAGTCCCCGAGAAACCTCCGAAAAACAGAACGGAGGGCATTCAAATAGCCCCGCAGCTACACCACATGTCCACAACAGTCCCCCGATTGCTGTGTCACAGTTCACAGGGACCGTGGCTCGAAGTGAGCTTCGTGTATCGGCGAGGGGGAATCACTAGTAGACACTCCACAAGTGAGACCACCTAGTCAAGACGTGCAGCACAAGTTCCTGTGAAGGATAGACTGGTGACAGACGTTCCAAGTTCGTATCGCGTGGAGCGGAACGGTTCGGGCCGGCGCACGCGATGAGCGGAGTTCACAGTTCCCAAAGAGGATAGACTGTGGCAGATGACGATGAGGGACCTGTGGGTTGAACGCAAGTGTAGACGCGAAGAGATAGGGTTTGAGATGCAATCTTAAACCCGTATCCCTTTGTGTGTAACTTCGCTAAGCGGCGCAAAGGTTTTGGAAGTGTTTAGGACAGAAACACTTTCAACGCCTTTGTACAAGGTTTGCGAAGCCTAGTGGGCGAAGCGCGTGCAAGTTTGCTTGAGGATTACGCCCTCCTGAGCTGTGGCGTGATGGTACCTCAATAAGAGGTACAAGTAGATGATGAACAAGTAGAGGGGAATCCCTTGCACGCAGGGAAAGACACAAGGAGAAGAAACAACTGCTGTGATTCTGGACGAAGCTGAAGCTGGGGCTTCAGGCTTCAACTACAAGGCCTATTTAAGTGTACAGAGGCCGCCACTACTATCCTACAAGGGCACTATAGTAGTGGAGTCAGCAATGCTGATTCACAGGCAATACAGTAGCGGAATCAGCAGTAAGTAGTCATCACCAGTACAGTAGCGGACTCAGCAACGCTGAGTCAATCAAGGACACGAAAAAGGACGAGGCGCAGCCACGAATAGCTAAATGAGTGGCTGGCCGAGGACAGGACGAGTCCACGCAATAATAGTATCAAAGATCAACTGATGCACAGCCCCGAGAAGCTAAATGAGGGGCTGGGCGGGGGAAAGTGACGTCATAGCAGTGAAAAAAGAATCAAGCCACCATCAGGCGTGGCCACAAACAGGGCGCGCAAAGGCACGTAACCAGAAAGGAAGTCAACTAAGATCGAAAAAGAAATAGTCCTGCGCTGTGCGCAAGCATCCGCATGGCAAAACCGTAACATGCTGAACGAGAAGACGAGGGGGAACGACAGAGCCCCACGCATGCACAACGAGGCCGGCACGCCACTGCCGAGGGAGAGAGGGGGGGGTCTCTGCAGAGCCCCCGCAAATGCGCCACAAGTCTTGCCTGGCATCCAAACTGTTGCTGAAGAGGTCTCTACAGAAGGGGATGCACAGAGTGACGAAGAAAGTGACAAGGAGAAGGACGCACCGAACGTGCTCCCACCCGACGACACGGCACAAGCGATCATCCAGAAAATGTTGGATGACCTTCGCCGCGGCCTCATTCCCGATGACCCGATGCTTCCAACGACCTTGGATAATGCACTGGAACTCATTCGCGATCGGGCCACGTTGGTTACTGCACAAAATCAGCTGAGTGCAGCACTCAAGGAAATAAAGACTGACCTTGTCATTCTTGGCCGTGTCATGGCCATGCTGGGACTTTTCAACATCTTCTTGAATGAGAAGCTTTCTTTTTCATGGAAGCAAGCCTCGTTGATCGTTGCAGCATCCGAGGGACGGGGGGAAGATCATGCGCGCAAAATTCGAAAGTGGGTCCTCGCCTATATCTGAACCAGTCAATTGCCATATCATGCATATCACCACTCACGATTGTCCACCCTGGATGATGAAGATGCTTCCCAAATGGTGCAGCTTGAGGTTCTGGATGTGGCCAAAGGGGGAGGGATCAAAGCAACCGATGTTGTGGACATCGTTGCGAGCACGCGGGTACAGGAAAAATTCAGACAGATCGGGATTTGCAAGCCATCGATCTCTGAAAGTACAGCTCGCAGGTGGCTTATAAGATTAGGGTGGAAATATGGAAAGCATTCGAATGGAATGTATATTGATGGTCATGAGCGGGCAGATGTTGTGGAATATCGGTGTGCATTTGTCGCGCGATGGGGGGAATATGAGTCACGTTTCCATATCGATAAGGACGGGAAGCCCCTTCCTCTCCCTCTTCCGACTGAGCGACCGCTCCCATGCACCCAGCAACCCACCCGCCTTATCCTTGTCACACACAATGAGTCTGTGTTCTTTCAAAACGATACGAGACAGAATCATTGGGGCCATGGCAGCACAAATGGGACCCCAAGACCCAAGGGGGACGGGCAATCCCTCATGGTCTCCGATTTCTTAACCACGGAGTGGGGTCCCCTTTGTGATGAAGTGAGGTGTGTCATTCCCCTCTCTCTTCTCACATCATACTGACTTTGCTTGACAGTGAGGCTCGCATAATCTTCAGACCAGGCAAGCAGCGCGACAGATGGTTCAACTCGGACCATCTCCTTCAACAGGTCAATCGGGCCATCGATCTCTTTGATCGCATGTCAAATGGACAGGCCCAGGGCCTGTTTATCTTTGACAATGCACCTTCTCATCAGAAGCGTGCTCCGGATGCGATATCGGCTCACCACATGGTGAAAGGTGCACCGCTCTCTTTATCTCTGTGCGAATCACTCATTGATTCTCTAGGCCCTAAATGTGGCTGGACCCATTATCCAAATGGACCACCAATGCGCCCCGGTGTGTTGCCCAATGGCAATGCCCAGTCGTTTTACTTTCCCGATGACCACGCCACCATGCCTGGGTGGTTTAAAGGTATGGTGATCATCATTCAAGAGCGGGGGCTCTGGCCAGAAGGACCTGAGGGGCTTAATGCCCAGTGCTATGGCTTCAATTGCCCCCCAGGACGCACTGATTGCTGCTGCCGCCGTCTCCTTTTTTCTCAGCCAGATTTCATTGCACAGAAGTCCCTCCTAGAGGAACTTGTCGAGTCTCGTGGGCACATCTGCGACTTTTACCCCAAATACCATTGTGAGCTCAATTTTATTGAGCAATTCTGGGGTGCAGCAAAACTCCGATTTCGAAAGGCAAGCCACGCGGCGACCATCAAAGAGATGAAGCGCCTTGTCATTGATTGTCTCGATGACATCCCCTTGGAGCAGATCCAACGGTAAGTCCTTACAATCTATGTTATCATGCTCACTACTGGATGTTTTTTAGATATGCAAATCATTCCGCGCGTTTCATTGCCGTGTATCGAGAAGGACTGTCAGGTTTACAAGCGGCTTGGGTGAACAAGAGGTATCATGGACATCGAACACTGCCACCTGAGATGGTGGCAGCTGTGAAGAATGGCACTTAGAGACCCTATGGGTGTATATACATGTTATAATATATACTACAGTGATGTTGCGCAGCCTCCTAAATTTCCAAACGCTGAATCCCTCGAAATTTGGCACAGGTCACATCAGCAAAATGTCCCAGCAGCTTAAAGTCACTTAAAGTCACTTAAAAAATTTCACTTAAAATTTGCTTAAAATGTGCTTAAAATGTGCTTAAAATTACATAAAACTGCCTTTTAAGTAGTTTTAAGTACATTAAGCGAACCTTCAGAAAATTAAGTCATTTAAGCACGACTAAGCGAAGTTAAGCGATGCCCATTTTTTAAGAAAAGTGATTATGTAATTTTTAACCAACTGCTTACCAGTCATATCTGTGTACTTAATTGCACTTAAGAAATCTTGTTGACTGCTTACAGCACCTACCAGTTGTATCTGTTTGCTTAATTATCAGGTGTCACTTAAGTATCACTTAAAATCACTTAGAATAATAGGTTCACTGCTTACTAGTTATTGTGTTTGCTTAATTGTTACTTAAAAATGTGGTTGGCTGCTTACAGTGCTTACCGGTCACTTAACTATCACATAATTTACTTAAAGTCTGAAAAATATTGCCAAGTCATGAAATTTTCGCTAAGTCAAAATTTCGTCAAGTCAAAATTTCGCTAAGTCGTTCCAGTGGTGTGCACCAATCACGTGCACGTGTTGTTTATTCTTGTTGGCACGATGTTGATCTTTTCGTCTCTGCGTCCTTCTGTGCCTCCTTCTCCGTCTGTCCCCCTGTCGCCGCCGCCGCTCCCCGTCTGGCCCTCTATGCTACCGCCGCCTTCTTGCCACCGCGACTGCGTCGCATGTTGTCAAACTGCCTCGCCCCAACGCGTCCCACGGCTGCCTCCCTCGCCTCCTCTCCTCTGCCTCTGCCTCCGCTGCGTCCTCCTGCGCCTGCGCCGCCTCCTCCACATCACCGCCTCCTGGACTCACTAGCGCTGCCGGGCTGTCCACGGGGCCATGCCACCTGCGCCGACGCCTTCTGCACCTCTTTGGTACGTTGTCACGCTACCTGTCCCACCCCAAAACATCCTGACTTTTTATTCGCCTCCGCCTCCGCTGCTTCCTCTTGTGCCGCTGCTTTCACCACCTGCACCACTTCTTCCTGGGCCTCCTGGGCCACTTCCGTCTCCTCCACTGCTGCCCCTTCCCGCGCCTCCTGGGCCTTCCGCATCTCCCGCGCTTCCCGCGCCTCTTGCGTTTCGTGCGCTTCCCGCGTTTCTCGCGTTTCTTGGATATCCGGCCTACCCGGTTATAGAAGCTGGTCTGGACATTCCGGATGAGGTCATAACACATCCTGCGATGGAGTTGCTCTCCACCTACGCTCCGGAGTCCCTGGTTCTCACAAATGTACGGGTTTCTCTAAACTGATACAGGAACATATGTCTAATCTAGCCCACTAGGACCTGCAAATGAATCCAGTTGCCCGGACACCCTTACGCCCAGTGTAAAGCCAGCTCACTGCAACTTGAGCCTTTTCTCGTGTTTCGTGCGCCTCCCGTGTTTCGTCATTTCCTGTGCCTCTGACGTTTCGTGTGCATTCGCGTTTCGTGCGCTTCCCACGTCTCTCGTGGTTCGTGCGCCTCGTGTGCCTCCTGCGTTTCGTGTGATTCCCTGCGTTTCCCGCGTTTTGTGCCTTTCGCGTTTTGTGTTCCTTTCGTGCGCCTCCCGCATTTTGTCTTCCTCTCCATATTTCGTGTGCGTTTCGGCAGCACACCCCGTGCCCCCCCCCCCCCAGAGATGAGTGCCAACCTCCACCTGATGCCGCTCCTCCACACCACAGCCCTCGAGCGCCGCGGCCATGGCCGTAGCGCAGCCCCCAGTGCTCGCTCACGCTTGCCACGCTCACCATGCCCCTCCCCAATATTTCCACCACTATCCAGGCGCGGCCGCGGCCGCCGCTGCCGGGGACTAGTAAGTGCCACATGCCCATCACCACTACCAGCTCTGATACCTCCCTCTTTTTCTTTTTCATTTTTTTCACTGGCAGTGCTCGCCTCAAGTTGGAGGAGCTCAGGTCAAGGTGCCGGGAACGCAGATTGCCCGTCTCAGGGAACAAGACGCAGCTCGTTCAATGGCTGCTGGGTGACGACGCGCGTGTATGGGGTGAACAGGGCGCACTCGGTGGCGCACTCGGCGCTGCTCAGTACGTGCCCCCCGCATCCCCTCTGTTAGCTCACTGCCAACCACTAACACCCTTTCCATGTCAGGGATTGGGGTACAGCGCGCTGCAAGACGACGCCATGTCGTGATGTGGCCAATGCCCTGCCGCCTGGGTTGCCACCGCCTCCCCTCGTTTTGCCTCGTTTTGCCTCCCCTCATTTCGACGCCGTCATCCATGGCTGTGGGTGAACGGGGTGCACTCAGTGCTGCTCAGTGCGTGGCCCCGGATCATGTGTGTTTTGTGCATGTTTTGTGTTTTGTGTGTGTTTTGTGTGTGTTTCGTGTTTTGTGTGCTTTTTGTGTGCCTCCCACATTTCCTGCATTTCCTGTGCCTCCTTAGTCCTAGTTATCAATGTTGTAGTGTAGTCTCAATATAATTTGCTTAAAATGATCTTAAAAGTGCTTAACTTGAACATGCTTGAATTCACTGAAATGTTGAAATTGACCTGATTTTAAGTAAAAAAAAAACAGAAAATAAGCGAAAATAAGTGAAAATAAGTGAAAAATAAGCAATTTCTGAAGGCCGACTTGTCTTAAAATGACTTAAAGTGCTTAAAGTGCTTAAGGTGCTTAAAATATCTAGGAGTACTTAAAAGAACTTTTTAAGTGACTTTAAGTAGAAATAAGCTGCTGGGACATTTTGCTGATGCACGTGACCTACCCTAGCTTACATAAAGGTGTTGCATCCTCATGACGCCTACCTTACACCCACATGTTCAAAATGTCAGAAGATGACATGCCCGGTTGCTAAACACTTTGTAAATATGATAGAGAATGTAGATATTTCAATTTTCTTTCCTCAGATCGCGCCCCAACTCCCGACATCTGCCTATTTTG
>QLPA01000054.1:0-76550 GCA_003313945.1 Lactifluus pinguis
CGCCCTTGACCCCAGTGTCGTCCGCAGAGAATGGCCTGGTATTCATTCGCCCATGACAAGGTTTGTGTAATTCTCATGTCCTGGCTATGTTTGTTGTATAGTGCACTCGCTGGCGTCCAGAGCGAGCTCGGCGCCGGTCTGGGCGCAAATCCTCAGATGGCAGCCATGCTGACCTACGTGGAAGCATTACGCGAAAAAACTGCTCTGCCAGACCTTACAATGGTCATGGACTCCCGTACCCAACCTGCTCCTGGGCAACCGTTCGAGATGTTGCACGTCTCATGCGTGAGCGCAGGACGACGTTTGCGTTATGGAGCCCTCGACAAGTGGCCCAGGCTCTCATCCCAGGATTGCCGGCATCTTCACCAGTAAGGACGTTGTCCTGCGCGTCATGACTCCCCATCCCGACACCGCGCCTCCCACGATGACTATTCACGATGCCCTCAAGAAAATGCACAATGCGTGATATCGATTTGTGGGAGATTTCTTTTTTGTTCTAATCCACAGTTTACTAGATGGTCATTACTTGAATCTGCCTGTCCTCGAGAGGACGGTCGCCATAGTTGACGTTCTGAAACTGACGTACGCGACTCTCGAGCAGGTAGGATCTAACCCATCTTATTCGGAGTTTCGATGCCTATTCTGTTTCGTCCTAGATGAACCAGTTGTCGGCCGAGGCAGCTGGTGAAACTGCCCAGGAGACGGAAGGTGGCCCTATGTGGGCCATTTCTTCGATTCTATCGGTGGTCACGAAGACGGCGAGCCGGCATTGTTCTGGAACAGCCCAGATTATGCCCGATGGCTCGTACCTGGAGCTCATTTCTTATTTGCACCCGGTGTCGCATTATCCACCTTCCAGCCCATCCGAGTCCTACGACGTGCGCCGCCACCATCCATGGGCCAACAAGCCAGGTCGCTGGGTCGCTTATGTGTTTCTTGGTGCACCACGCGCTGCACTGCCCCTCTCTGTGGTGTTGAACAAACACCTGCAGATGGCGGCAGTAGTGTGCGTTACGCACCCGAGGTAGCCGGTGGTCACAGGCGGTCAGACCGCATCGAGCTCAAATGGGAGATATTGACCTGTGACACTACTAGCACAAATAAAATAGACTCGTAAAAAAATGTTTGAGTAACTTGTGAAGTTGTTGAGCTTGTTGAGCTTGTCAGGACTTGTCAGCTTGTTGACAAGCCTGACAAGCCTCGACAAGCCTGAAAAGTCAGAAAGTTGGATGTTATCTTGCTGATGTAGACGTCCGTCTTGCGCAGCCAGACGCGTTCCGCCTCCGCCTCATTGTTGACGAATACAAGGATGATATGGGTACATTCTGAACGTGTCCTTATCTCCGACTACAATAATGATTCGACTAAATGTACAGTAATTTATGGACATCGCATGAGTGCGGCAATCAATGTGTAACTTACGAGTGCCGAGCTCAGTTTCTGCTGGCCCAACAGGGCTAGCGATACTGATGCCAACAATTAGCACTTAAAGTTATCTGATTATGAACGTTATGAACGGTCGTGCCGTGTTGGACAGTCGCTGACTGGAAGTCGGAGGTCAGGTCACGCGTATGCCGACTTTTCTCATCACGTGGTAATGCCAAAAACTGCCTATCGATCACTTATCTGATCTTATCGAAGTTTTATCGTCGTAATCGACAACTTCAATTTTAAGCATCGCCACGGTTGTTTTGCAGTCGCTGACCCATGGTCAGACGACTTTCCTGACTGTCACGACTAGTCACTGCTGGCACATCACCGCTGTCAGACCACAATTAGCGCTAAGTGTCATTTCCGCTTTCCACTTTTGTAAACTCCGACCCACAGGCGTGACAAAAATGCTATTTTACATTTCACTACACACCGCGAGTTTTATCAAAAACGTGCATAGAATATATTCAGATATGGTACTAGATACTGTAGGCTAAAATTTTGTGGTGGTTGAGTGATAATTGAGCAAGAGAAGTGGAGTGATCAAAAGGGGAGGGGTGGGCAGGACGGGGTGAGGGATAGTACAGTATCGTACTAATTAATAAGGCTTAGTTGTCGCCGAGGAGTCTTGAAAAGCCACACCGCGTGATTCCTTACTGTACCTCTCAACTGTCCGCTTCCTGTCGCCGAGAATGACGACCTTAGTTACCCAGGCTTGCTTGCCGCCGTTTCAATGCTTTCTCGGAAAACGTTAGCCAGGGGTGGTCCGAGTGTCGCGCCCACGCTTAGACGACGATCCGGCAACTTCCCCGAAGGAGCTGGGATGACCACGAGAACCGACCTGTACTGTACTGTACTGCACCCCACACAAGTGGGGTAGCCCTCATACATACTGTAGCTGAATTTGAGGCGCGTCGCCGGGAGGAAGAGTTCCGCGTATTCAATTGAGGTCGTGTCGCAAATGGACACAACCCCATTGACGTCGCCAAGGCAAGGGGCGCGGCTCCTCGCCTCCATCACGGTGACCCTTTCCAATGGCATCCCCATGGGCCGTGGAGAGCCAATGCAGCCTGAGCCGCGCACCTCGCTCTTCTGCTGGCATTTGAACACGCGCCCCCTTTCCCTCATGCTGCTCTCCAGCAATTCCCTCTTTTGAACGCGCGCCCTGTTCGATTCGATGCCCAAGTTGATTACATAAATAGTTTTTGTGGGTTGACTTGACTTCTGAAAATGTAAGCGTTGTTCCCCACTCGCACGCCAACTTGTTGGGATCGTTCCAAAAGAGTTCCTCATTCGTCAACTCATCCGGCCTCATGGACATGATGTAACTAACTGATGTTGCCGACTCTACAAATGCATAATGACTATCAACCGTGCGTTCATTACAGTATCGCAGGAATTCGAACTTTACGTTCCAGCGCTCTTCGGCGCTAGGATTGTATTGTTGATTGACAACATAGGAACGGCCAGTCATGACCTTCTTGATGAACGCCACAGACGAGATGCTTCTAAAAGAGATGAATCGATCGCACTTGCCTTGATCTTCAGCTCCCATTCAAGCCTTCCCTCTTGCCTCACTTAGCGCGTCCCCTCGTTTCAGGCAGGGCCAATTATTGGAAGAAAAATTGGATTGTTTGAAGGCGGCCGTACAATTCGACTAGTTCAGGAAACTGAAACTGAAACCGAACGAGGTCTTTTTTGTCAGCCTCGATGAGCGGTGGAACAACCGACCCTAGATTCCCTGGTGAGTGGAAAGCTATCAGGGTTGTCACAGCTGACTTTTAAGCTCTCTCCACTGAAACTCGACTTAGTAATTCAGGAACTATCTCACCTGATAGATTCAGTGGGAAAACCCCTTCTTCGGCTGTTCCAGTCTTGTTCAATTTACGCGAAAAAAAATGGCGCTCAGTGGCGCTCACCTGGTTTCCACCCCTAACCCTAGGTGCTGATATATAACCCCTGACGTGTCTGGGGGTTCTGGAGTTGATTTAACCCCACCGACATGAGCTTTCAGCAGGGCGCCGTAATAACTGCATCTCTCTTGCTGTCTTATGGCCTTATCCGGGTTGTCTATAACGTCTTCTTTCATCCTCTTGCTCACTTTCCCGGTCCACGCGGCGCAGCATGTACTAGGTGGTGGCTTGCTTATATGCAACTTGGTAGGGGGATAAGTCTATCTGACCTGCGTATCGAGCTTCATAAAAAATATGGTAATTTCTCCACTTTTTCCTTTCCACATCCCAATGCTCAGGATGCTTAGGGGACGTTGTGCGAATCTGCCCGAACGAGGTATGTGTTTTGCCTTGTTTCATCATGATGGGTCCGGGTGAACTTACTGACCTCCTAATAGCTTCATTTTTCCAAGCCGACAGTGTACAACGAGATATACAATGCTCAGAACAAGTGGGACAAGGACTACGAATTTTACCGTGCTTTCGATTTGGACCAATCGTTCTTTACTCAGACCGATTACCTTAAATCGAAGCACGGTAGGTCGCTCCTCTCGAATATGTTTTCCAGAAAGGCAATATGTGAGATACAGCACATGATTCTGAGCCGGGTATGAGCAGTACGTTCTATCTGCCATAGAAAACCTGATTAAGTTCCTAGGTAATTCAATTCTGTGATGCCTTGAAATACCAAAATGCCGCTGGTAAGCTCTTACCCTGTCTCCTCTTGACGTTAACTGGGATGCTTACGCTTACGCAGGCAAATCCAGCGACCTGTATCTTGGCTTTCAGTGCTTCAGCGCAGACACAATCACCACATTTTTGTTCTCCACTAACTTCGATCAATTATCTTCCCCCGACTTCCGGGGTGATATCGTCCAAGGAATCAATGTGGCAATGCCTACTCTCACGCTAGGGAAATTCTCTATCGTTTTCATTTGGTTCATTCGCCACTTTCCTTCTTGGATACTCGTGCGCATTTCACCTGCTCTCAAGGGTCTGGTTACTTTCAGAACTGTAAGTCGTTATCACGCCATCATCATATGGTGAACTTTCAATAAGCGTTTTTTTTAGGCAATCGAGAAACAGATCAAGAGAATCATGCGAAATCCCGAGGTTATGGACGATGCACCTCATCGTATCATATACCGCGAGCTGTTGAACCCGGAGGCCAACAAAGGACGCGCTGTACCGACAGCATTACAACTTGAACACGAAGCCCTACTCCTTTTCTCAGCTGGGTCACATACTGTCGGAACAACGCTCATGACGGGTGTCTATTATCTGTTACGCAGTCCTGAGGCAAAGCAGAGACTGGTGGATGAGTTGCGCGCGGCGTGGCCAAGTCTTGACCAAGCTCCGAATTACGAAGAACTCGAAAGGCTTCCATTCCTAGCAAGTGATTTTTTTTTTGGGTCGAGGTTAGGGCATATCTTGACTTTTTTGGAACAGACTGCTGTGATCAAGGAGACGCTGCGCCTTGCCGTGACAACTCCCACTGGCCTGCCACGTGTGTTGCCGCCATCTGGCGCGATGATATCCGGTGTTCGGATTCCAGGAGGGGTCGGTGTTCCCACGAATTTCTCGGGATTTCGGCTTGTAACCTGATCATATTTAAACAGACGGTTGTGAGCCAGAGTCCCCTTTTCGTCAGCCTTTCGGAAGAGATTTTCGTTCGGCCGCACGATTTCCTTCCTGATCGATGGCTCCAGCCAGATTCACAAGCATTGGAGAGCTGGTTGGTAAGCTTCTCAAAAGGTCCACGAAGTTGCCTCGGCATAAAGTAAGCGATTTGAACGTTTTCGTTCTTTTGTGCGTTGTATAGTAATCTCACCCGGGACAGCTTGGCATATTGCGAGTTGTATCTCGTTCTTGCCCATCTATTCCGTCGTTTCGATGTTCGTCCCGATGTGGCTAGGTATTATAAAGTTTTCGGTTGCCTACTATCTTATGATTTGACCGTTGTGTGTCATAGGCCCGCAGACATGAGATGGTCCGAGCATTTCCTGCCCGTTTTCGAAGGCGAACACCTTCATGCGTACTGTGACCCACGACATGAATAATGGGGATCAGCGGTGTAGCTCAAATTAGGGCAAACGATTTATTATTCAAGAATGATCTTTGATACGTCGTACACGAATTCGTTTTGTTTGGGCCAATGTAAGGTCAGCCACGAGGCTGGCCCGGAAACCTCGCTCCGCCACGTACGTGACTTTGAAATTTATTAATGCTCATCCTTACTTGACCTTGCTTTCAGCTCTCTTGCACAGTTGTATCCTTGACCCTTGGGAGCTCCTCCCATTTCTTGTCTTACTTCCGATGATATACCTACGACATATTCATGCCTGCGCGGTTTGCTCCCTTCCTATTTGCTCTTTTTGACATGATCCTCTGCTTAGTGATTACGGGCTTCAAGTGTATATAAACCCCCATGAATTGTACTTGGAGAGCTAGTGAAGTATTGCACATTCCCCTTGTTCTTAGAAGTTTTCTTGTTTGCCTCAAAGCTCCTCTAGTTTTGCCTCTTTCTCCCTCATTGATACTCAGTTTTCACCTTCATCTCAAGGCTCTTGACACCAGTGTTTTGTAGTATTACAGTACATAGACACAAAGGCGCATGGAATGACATTGAGAAAAGATACTACGTGTTACCGATAACTCTCTGGTTCAAAAATCCTAACAACACGCTCATTATATCAGCCACCGTCTGCTGCCCCGCCGTTTGTTGGCTCTTAGCCAACAGATTGCGTGCCTTCTCCAGCACCGTCTTCAGCTCGCTCGATATCTCCCCCGTCAGCCCCCTTCTCATTCGCTCCGTCATCACCGTCGACTCTCGCCGAGAAGCACGCCGCTCGCTGGGATGCATGCTTGCCGTCTCTCCGGCCTCATCTGTCCCCTCCGATTCCGCGCCAGCTCCCGTGTCCAGCAGTTCCGGACTCATCACCCATGCGCCGAGCTGCGTGGTCGCATAGAATAGAACGGCCTCGATGGTTCTTCGTGTGGCGGCGATTGCCACTCGGACGTTCAAGTTCTGTTCCGAAGGTCGCGTCGGGACGGTCACTGTCAGCGCTTGCCCCGCGGGCCGCAAAATAAGGTGAGCGAGAGTGTCCAAGGTACCGCTGGCAAGCTCGATGAGCGTTCCCATTGATGCCGGTTCCCCGAGCACCGCTTTTGAATGCTGCAAGGGAAAGAGTTATTATCGTGTGCGAGTTATTTCAGGTGGGCCAGTACTCACAGGGACTACCAAGGCAGATCGTGACGGTACATACTGACTACCACGCAACACTTCCTCTGCTGAGCTGATAGCGATGAGGGTACAAGCGATATTGCTCGTGAGGTCATAGAACCTGTGCAACAGTTTTGCTAGGAAGGGACGCGAGATGGGGTCAATGACCTCGGTGGCGACGGACTGAGAAGGCTGCAGGCGGTTATCCCTCTCCAACTGTGCACGCTCCTCCGCGGTTACAGGCTCGATGAGGCTTGCAAGATGATTGGGATGCGATAAGGCATAGTTAAGCTGTTGCAGGAGGAGGAGAGCCTTCGTGCTGAAGGCTGATAGGGTCTTCTGCGTGGTTTCGTTTCGGTGGCCCTCTGGGGGGGCGGAGGAAGCGATGGAATAGAATAGGTTCACCACGCGCTCCATCTCCTCAACCAGAGGGAGTGTTAATGAATCTCCAACCGTCCATGAAAGTGCCCGCGTGATTTGGTTCCCAACCAGCTGGATGAACGCGCTTGCATCGGTGTCAAAGAAGTGCTTTTGCCAACCCAGGGCGGAGATGACACCAGAAACCACGGAAAGCATGACACAATACGCCCAATGAGCAGGACTTCGCTCTCCCGGAAATTCAGGGAGTGTGACATCAACCTTGCCGGAACTGATGGCCGTCGTCATACTGCTGTTGCTGTAGGCCACCAGAACCCTTTCGCTTGCCAATCTCTCTGCCGAAGACTGGACACTGGCGAAGGCAATATGGAAGGTGAGGATGTGTGGGGCGTAAAGGGCTTGTTTCCGTGCCCGGGTATGCTGAAGTGTCGACAAGCCGCTCAAATCCGTTTGGACGAATAGTTCCATACTGGACTGAAGGATGCTGGTCTCTTGGCATCGCGTTAACCAGTGGCTGGTAGATGGGTTGATGTCTGTGCGTGTGCACTCCTGGAACACCGCAACTAAAAGTTGCATGTCTGTATCCAGATCCACGTCCAGTCGAGTTCTCGCTGCCTCGAAGACAAATCGGAGAGCGTCAATGACAAACACGAGAGAGGCATTGATCGTTGAAGATGCGATCAGGCGATGATCTGCGCTGAGGGCCTTGGGCCGACGGGTTAAACCTCGACACTCGATCGCGCAGAAGTAGATGATTTGGAGTAGTGTGCGGTGGAATGTTGCTCGAGTTGCATTGCGTACGGAGTCTATGGGAGATTGCCACTCGCTCAGGATTATGTCGTGGGTGTTGCCCATAACCTTCACAAAGTTAGCAACTTCCTGTTTCTCGTCCCCGAAGGAAGCGCCCGAGAACCATCCCAACTCTAGCAGGGCCAGAAGAATCGCCAACCGGATGCCATGAGCGGTGAGTATGATGTCCCCAGAACGCTTCTCTTTGGCAACAGAAGCCGATATCGACGCAGCAAGTGACAGTGCCACAGGTCGGAATTTGACATTGCCCTGTAGGAACGGTGAAATTTTGACCAAAAGTGTTTGCCATGACTGGCCTAACTGCGTTGATGCGTAGGCTAAGGAAAGGTTGAGATTGATGGAAAAAAGAGTATGGAGAAGCTCGTCAGCGCGGGCCAGAGTCGCATCCGTGGATTCAACGTTGGAAAGTTCCATCCGCAGATGAAGGAGCGAACTAGTAAAGGCGAAGTCATCTCCCAACTCGCGCTCGCCAGGTGGGTCCCTGGATTCAAAGTGATCGAGAACCAAATCTGGGAAGCATCCTTCGGCTTTCTCTGAGAAATCGGCGTAAAGAGCTGGGTCGTAGGCACAAAAGATTGCATCGTGTAGCTGGTCCGCAAACTGCTCCTCGGACTTGAAAATGCCTTCGATGGACCGATAACTTTCGGGTTTCGCCTTTTGCTCGCCAGCTGATGGCGTTGGGTCCAGGCCAATATCCAGCGCAGTGATCCGTATCGCAAAAGCCTTGGAGAGCACTCGGTACGAATGGGATGAAATGCTCTCGTGATACGCTGAGCGCAGAGTACCAGCGACCTCAACGAGCCCGTTGTTCTTGTACTCCGGCGCCGGAGACATTTCTATCTTGACAAGCCCGGAGAGCTGACTCCAAAACTCGGAATCCTTCCGGACATCAGTCAACGTTGGTTTGTGTTCCCATCCCCGTTGCCATACAGCTGTCAGGAAGCCTAGGACAGCTGCAAGTAGTTGCGGATTCGTCTCCCAGTACTCGTTCCAACTCACAAGCATTTCTCTCGCTGCTTCAAGAGCGCTCACACGCTCACTCTTACCCTTCCCCTCTACAGGTTCGCCTTTAGAAGCCCGGAAATGGCCTGCAATGAATAGATGGCCCAGGGCAGGCTCTTTCTCAACAGCGAGCGCCATAAAACGCCACACGCCAAGCCGCACTTCCAAGTCGTGGTACGGGTGTCGCGCCACGCCCACGAGGGACGCAACCGTTGCTTCTGGATCGGATAGGTGACCAACCATAGAGGAAACGGAAAACTGTGATGAGGACAGTGAGGAGCAGAGTGCGTATAGCAAACGGATGGACTCCAAAGGGACGAATGTGTCGGTGTTCGTGTCCTCGACAAAGCCTGCAAGGACATCGAGAGGGTCTGCCTTGTGTCTCCCTCCATCGAACGACCCGCTATCGCTGCTCGCTCTCGAACATAAGGCCTGCTCTAACAGACAAGGCCCCTCTTCCGCTGTCATACGCTGCTTGAAAATCAGGCAAAGGCGCATGGTACGCAGGTGAGATCGAAGGATAAGGTGGAGTCCACGCAGATCGCTCAGGCGACGGGAGGCTTGTATGCGGCGTGAAACGACCCCAAAACTGGTAACTGCTGAGATGAGAGGCCCGATGGTGGAAGTCGTTGCTTTGGACACAAGTGCCTCGAACACAGCTCGACTGACGACCGACAGCGGGCCTTGTTTGTCCGGCGGGACTTGATCCAAGATATCGGCATATAAGGTTGACACCAGCCTGCCGACCTCAAACCGTGTCCCAAGCTGCGCGTATTTCCACCCTGCATGCTCGATCCACACCTCTACGTGGACGAAGCGTAGTGCGCGAAGGAGAACCTCCTCTTTGATCTCAATGAGACGCGCTTTACCGTCGTGTGGGGCAAGTAAAGTTCCGGAGGCTTCGATCCACAACGCTTGGACGAGGTGTAACAGTGCTTGGGTCGTGGCGTACGTCCCGAAAGCCCGCTCGGCGGCCATCGCGCCGCGACTGCGATGCGAATCGAACAACGCTGTCGATGCGCGAGCAAAGAGCCATACACGCGGAGCGTACCCTGGAAGTGAGAGTAGCCCCGCGAGCAGACCCATCGCAGATGTGATGAGAGCCGATTCTGGGGGCGTCCCGGTGCGCTGTCGCGCAGAGCGCATAAGCGCGTCCTCGAGGATGAGCATTGTGAGTTGTACTAAGTCCGGTGTGCCATTTCCCGTTGCCGCGCTTGCCTGGTCGTCATTTTCGAGAGAGCTGAGTACTTGTGCTGCGAGGACTTGGTTGTCTGATATAACAGTGCGAAGCAAGTCCAGTACGACAGCTACAACGGAGCTGTCACCATCAGGGTCAAGCTCAATCCCGACGTCTTCCAGTCGGAGAACCACGGGCGGGTGAGATGTCGGGTGAGATGTCGTGCGGTAAAAGACGGGAGCGCTTGCTGCGGGCGTGGACGCAGCAGGGATTAGGCGCTTGCGCCGGACATAGTCATACAAAACCTCAACGAGGATTTTCCAGCCGGAATGCTCACACTGCCACAATACAATGACGGCATCCTCACCATCCTGACTAAGGAGGCGAGCCGTCGACCGCGCAGGGAGAATGCTTCCACCTGGGAGCTTTAATGGCCGCAAATTGGTATATGTAGGACCTAACCCCTTCGAGGACGGGCCATACCGCTCAGGCACCTTCTCGTATAACGATTGTGGTCCCGTGCAGGCGCTGATGGGTATGACTTGGGTGTATGTTGGCAGATTCTCGAAAAAATATGAGACTTCTTGAGCACACTGCGCGCGCGCCGCTAACAGTGAGTGGTCGTGCTGTCGATGATCTATACTGAACAAGGGGTCTGCGTCCTTGAACCCGCAGCCAGTGAGCGCCCCGAGTAACCGCAGCAACGGGGAGAACTGGACTGGGAAGCGCGAACGCGTGACATCGAGGATGGCACGTCGAGCTTTACTCTTCGTCACGTCATACTGCCAGAACTGCTGGCAGAGCCCGATTACGGAGCGAGATTCACTCTGGCCCAGCAGCGCAACCCAAACGTCAACGAATGTATCGAACTCTGGAATGAGTTCAACTGGGACAAGTTCGGATAGGGCGACGAGGAGGCCTATATATCCATGTGAGCAGAGGGTATAGTACAAGAAATGATATGCAACCTTTGACTACAGAGCGATAAGCCACCGCATTCGGCTCCGAGATTGAAGAATCGGTCTTCCATGCGATAGAAGTAACGAAGAGTGGAGTGGTTGTCAAGAGTGACAGGAGAAGGCTGAACAACCCGACACTCGGGTCCAGGACCCGTTGCAGCATCAGTGTATGCACAGATGCCCTATTTTTTGAGTATGGACGTCCGTTATGGACATCGAGAGAGTCGAAGAACGATCGGTAAGCTGGGGGGCATTCGTCAAGGGCCGACACGGCCGTCTCGAGCCGGGCCACCATTAAGGTCCAGGAAAGGTAGACAGGGGCATAGTTGCTATCACCATGAGAAGTGACTAATTGGTGAATGCGTTGGAGGGAGTTTGGATGGGATGTATACATGCCCTCCGTTGACGGGGAGCCAGAAATTTCGGGGTTCCCATTGTCGGAGAATGTCTCGAGCTCCAGGACTTCGATCAAAAGCAATAACCACACCGCGGCGCAGTCTTGCTGCAATCTGGCACCTTCTTCATCTAATAGCAACGTTGCATTATGTTGAACAGATCCAAGGTTTGTCTCATATGCTGTCTCGTATATCTGGACGACGATGGGACCTTGACGCGGGACGAAGCTCCACATTGCCCAGAACATGACCTCAAGGAGGACAAGTTGGTCACGAAGGTTCTCTTTGGCCCAACGAGAAGCGAGCCTTGGATCGTTAGAAGATGCTTCATCTAGAGGAGTGCGTGTTTTCTGTACATAATGGACCACAACATCCCGCACAAATGCGGGACCATCGGGGATGATTTGAGGAAGAATCTTTGCAGCTTGGGCATGGAAGAATGAGGGTTGATGCTCCTGCGCACGGAAGATAGGGACGAGGAGACGTGCCAGGCACCGCCGTTCCGAATGATAAAATAGAGAAAACGCATCGACGACCCGTTGTACAAAGGAGGCGTCGCCTTTCGACTCTAACTCCTGTAGGACGTTCCCCTCGTTGTATAGGAAAGATCGGAAAAGCACGAGCGCCTCGACTTCGTCAATGTTGAACCCTGCACTGATGGCGAATATGAAATCTTTGTCTGCCTGTTCAACCCGCACGAGAACGCCATCACGCAGAGTAACTGATCCACTGTCAACGCGCTTTCGGGACTCTGCGTTTGGCTTTCCAAAAGGGTTTCGAAGGTTTTTTAAGACATCTATGCGTGCTTGGAGAATCTCTTCCGTTTGCTCTGGTGTGGTGTAGGCTTCATAGCCTGACAAAAGGAGGTGAAGCTGCTGGTATGTCCTGCGTAGGGAGGTCAGCGCCACGCGACACAATGTAGCACTATCAAAGACATACACGTCGATTAATTTCGACCGTTTTGATGACTCGGCAGCCATGTTCCTACGAGGAAGTGGTTGGAAGTTGGTTGATAGAGCCAAAGTCGCGTCAAAGCTAACGCGTTAGCCGTGTACATAGAGGCGCGCGCTCCAGCATCGCCACTTGTAACCTGTAACGACGGATCATTTATTCTACGCTGAGCTTGCATTCCCAGCGTCTTAATTCAAACATTCACCCGGGTTTGGGATGCCTCCCAGGAGACGAGCCCAGTTCACTCAGGAAAGCGTTGAGCAGCAATTGCAGCAGATCCACCTACTCGACCAGTCCTCCTCATCCGAGAATCTCGAGCAACTTGGCCCTATTATTAAACAAATTTACACCAATCGACAGCAAGATTCTTATCTTCGTACGCTTCAAGCACTCATTGACTCTAAGGACGCCGAGATAGAAAAGATATGCGGAGACAACTATCAAGATTTCATATCTTCGGTCTCGACTCTCTTCACAGTCAAATCTTATACTCATAACCTGCGCGAGAAGATCGGTACCCTGGATTCTTCTGTTTCGCAGATCGGACGTGGTCTTGCAGAGAAGAAGCGAGCGTTGCTGCAGTCGAAGAAAACGGCAACGAACCTAGATGAGGCTATTGATAGTTTACAAGCAAGCTTGCGGATTTTGGACGTCGTAGACCGGGTAGGCGAAATGGTGAAGGAGGGAAAGTACTGGAGTGCTCTCAGGGTGTGTGACGCTCCTGCTCTGTGTACCACGACCGAACCTGACGATATTTCAGTCCTTGGAAGACATTCAAAGAATGCCCCAGTCATCACTATCCCAAACCCCGTTGTTTCAGCATATACTTATGTCACTCCCATCTCTGCGCAAACAAATCAAACTCTCAGTTACCGCCTCAACAAAGCAGTGGCTACTGGAGATTCGCAACCTTACTGGTAATGTGGGGCGACTTGCTCTTGATGCAATGGAGAGCAGAAAAAGGCGATGGCGATCTCGAAGAGAGAAGGACCCGATGCTTCGACTTAGTCGCGTTGGCAGCGCAGTGGAATCTGTTAGCTACGAAACAACAGACGGTGCGTACCGTTTCTCATATGTTCCTCATGTATACCTCACATTCCTGTAGACATGGTGCTGGAGACCTTGGAAGTGGACTTTAAGCCATTGTATCAGAGCATCCATATTTACACTGCCCTGGACTCTCTTGACGAGCTCCGGAAGTCCTACCAAGCAGACCGCAAGGTAAACTCATTCCAGGGAACAATGCCGTGACCCCTGCTCACGGTTCTACAGGCCCAATCAGACCTTATCCTTCCCGTCCCTCTTCAACTATCATCTCTGGGTCCTCTGACAGAGCAAATAATTGGTTTTTTCATCATCGAATCCCACGTACTCCAGACAACAGGATCCTTCCGATCAAAAGCCGAAGTTGAAGAGCTCTGGGACGCAATCGCTATGCGGCTTTCGGAAGCCGTGGAAGGTGCACTTCGGAATGAAGCAGAACCGGACAGCTATCTGCGCGTGAAAGAGATACTGCTAGCGTTCATCCTCACCCTAGAGGTACGAGTTTTCAATCGGGTCTGACACGTCTCTCTGACTTTCTTTGATACTCTAGACATACCAATATTCTACAGTGTCTTTGCATGCATCTATCTTTCGTCTGTTCGAGAAGTACGCGACCTTGCTGGAACGGCAAGTTAGTAAACGCTTCAGAGATGTAAAAACCTATCGTCAAGCATCCGTTGCTAGCTTACTAAGTTTCACTTGCTAGATTGTCACGCAAGATGACTATCAGCCGATGCAAGTCGAAAAGGAAACGGAGAAGGAAGCTGTCCTGAATGTTGTTTGGCTGAACAACGCTGAGCACGCTGAGCTATCCAGGTAGGGGTTTCGTTACCTCGTCAGCTCAAACTAGCTTGGTCCTCACATCAATGGACATAGTGCTTCAACACCTCTTAGCTTTCCCTGGTCACAAAGTTTTTATCTCTGTTGTGAGGATGTAAGTTGCGAAGGTGCTTCGTGATCCTTCCTGAATGACGATCGCCATTAGATTCAGGATTTCGTCCGTCGATTTTATCAGTTCATTGAAGACGTTTCGCAACATCATCGGAACGTTGACGAGTTGTTGAGCAGGGTACGTGATCCCGGACTCCCTCCCTAGTATCAATCTGGACCTGCCCACAGTCACTCGACACTATTATTTCGAATCACATCAGCGGCAGCTACAGCGTTAACCTGATGAAGACGTCGAACCTTTCCCAAGTCGCGCAAATAATAACCAATCTCGAGCACTTCGAGGTGGCATGTGCCGAGCTCGAACGATCTGTTACATCGTTTCGGTACGCAAACGACCCCCTTAATTATTATTTTTTAACAAAACAAAAACACCGAATTACCCCCCAGCTCTTCACCGCGCGGTGGCACAATCCGCCTCACAGCCGCGACATCCTTCAACAAAACGCAAACGCGCGCGACGACGCGTATCACGACGCTGATCAACTCGAAACTCGACGACTTTTTCGGGCTCTCCGAGTACGAGTGGACGCCCGCGACGCGCGAGGACGCGCCGAGCATGTACCTCTATGAGCTCATCAACTGGCTCACCACCGTCGTCGACTCGCTCCAAATCCGCGACTTTTACAAGGACGAAGCCTATCGAGGTGCAGCGACCTATATCGCACAATGTCTGATGGTGCGTCATCGTCACCTCTTTACGTCAGGAAAATATATATTTATATCCTTCCTAAAATCCCGACCCTATAGGACTTCCTCATAGAGCGCAACATCGCGACGATGAATGAAAACGCCATTGCCAACATCCTCGTCGACGTCAAATTCCTCGAAGATCAATTCCGCGATGGGGGCCGTGCCAATCTCGTCCCGCTCTTCGCCGAGTTGCGTTCCGTACGTCTACCCGTCGTCACAACCACTTTTTAAACCCATCTTTTTTTTTTGACCTTCTTCCTTATACGAAAAAAAACTCCACATATGCAGACAACATCACTCGTGTTGTCAGATTCGGTGGCCGAATACCTCGTGCCGTCATTACGCCAAACGACGTACGCACACATCAAACCGAAAAGGCTCACCTCATTGCTCGAGAAGCTGGCACGCTATGGCGGAAGCTGTCGGGACCCAGTATCACGCGAAAAGGGCGAGAAACGGCGCAAGGAGGCAGATGCAGTGGGAAGGCTATTTCCCGGGGAGAATCGCTGAGGGATTATATTCTTTTTGATTGGCCACGCTCTACGATAGCAACCGCTGTAAGCATATGAATGATTCTCATCGCCATTACTCATGCCGTGGGTGGGGGATATGTAGACTAAGACTAGAGAACGCGTGATTCAAAAGTGCGCACGCCGCAGCGGCCGCATGGCATGGAGGGAGTGAAATGAGAAATCGGATCCGATATTCGAGACAAGAATGGAAGATGCGTGGACTAGGAGACAACACAAAGAAAGGAAGAAGTGTGGGATGTGATGAGAGAGCACAACAAGCAAAGAAAGAGGGTAAAGGAGGGAATTTTTTGTACGTTAGACTGTGCTACAAGGTACGTTAGACGTGATTGTAGCACAGTTTCTCTCCCAATCGGTTAAACCCGCGTGCTTCTTGCTTGATATTGGCACTCAGCCAGTCCGACGCTTGATGTTGGCACTCAGCCATTCCAAACCCTCATAAAGACCATCGCCACTCGTGGCGCAAGCGGCCTATGGGAGGGGTGCCACGTCGTTATCAGCCGGGGAAGCTACTAAGAGAGGATGGGAGAGACACACCTGGATGTACCACGTGCGCTGACGAAGACCCTGGAGACCAAGTTTGTCTGTAATCTCCGAAGCATTCATTGCATTAGGTAGATCCTGCTTGTTGGCAAATACGAGGAGAAGCGCGTCACGAAGCTCATCCTCGTTGAGCATCCTCTGCAACTCTTCCCTTGCCTCGGAGACACGTTCCCGATCGTTCGAATCCACGACGAAGATGATACCTTGAGTATTCTGGAAGTCTGAAATATTTTCAGAAAAATGGTTAAATGTCTGGACCTGTCACTTACAGTGCCTCCAAAGAGGACGGATCTTATCCTGTCCTCCCACATCCCAGACGGTGAAGGAAATGTTCTTGTATTCAACGGTCTCGACATTGAAACCTTATTAAAGAGGTAAGGCCAATCGAGAACAGCCAATACCAAACAAATACGTACCGATTGTAGGAATAGTGGTGACGATTTCACCGAGCTTGAGCTTGTACAGAATAGTGGTTTTGCCAGCGGCATCAAGACCGACCTTGATTATATCATGTCAGGCATCACGTATGGGCTAGGAAATCGGGAGTGTTACCATGAGAATGCCTAAAAAGAAAAATGGGATAGAAAAGGTTGAATGACATGGCAAAAGCGGGAATCAAAGAAAGACGCACGCATTTCCTTCTTTCCAAGTATATGGGTAAAGACGGAAGAGATCATCATACCCATGGCTAAGAAAAGTCCTGAAAAGGTGTTGTGGAGCGGTAGGGGTCGTCGGTTGTTGGTTGAGAGCGAAAGAGCGAGTTGAGAGTCAAAGCGACCGGAGCCGTGGTCAGTCTAAACTTTCACACTCCGACAAGGAACCCCGACGGTAGATAAATACTTCTTCACAAACTTACACGTATCATCATTTCTTGCCACGCACTCAAATACAATTCGTCGTATGAGTGAGGACAAGAGAAAAGTGCGAACTTCCAACGTGTCATCCACGTGTACCCAAAAGCAGCTCAGCTGTCACGCCTATAAAATGCGTATTCTCAGTGTTACCAGCTTCAAGACTACAATGTCACTACCCGGTCTCGAAAGCTTTTCTCAAGAGGTGCTAATTGGGCCTCCTCTTGGGAAAGGATCAAATGGAAGTAAGTTAGCATTGAAGTTACGGATAACCAAGCGTTAGTATTCGAACCACAAGTAGCATAGACATCAGCCGCGCGACGGCAGGGTATTCCTCGACGGTATTCAGGAAATCACAGAGAGTAACAGATGGATAAACATAAAAGGGGACACGGGGGGGGGAGATGTTGATGCGTAAATCGTCTAATATTCGCCTTCCTCCTCAGCATCAGCCGAGTCTGTGCCAACCTCCTCATAGTCACGCTCGAGGGCTGCGAGATCCTCACGTGCCTCCGAAAATTCACCCTGTAAGGAATCAGCCCAAGGTACATGTGCAAAACACTGTTAAAAGCCCACCTCCTCCATACCTTCGCCAACATACCAGTGCACAAACGCACGTTTCGAATACATCAGGTCGAATTTGTAATCTAGCACACACATGAAGTCAGATGAAAAGATAGGAAAGTAAACGGGCATACCGAGGCGGTGCCACGCAGCACCGATGGCGGTCGTGCTATACGATGTCACTAACGGTTGGCAGACTTGTACGTGGGGAAAACCCACTTTGACAGCATACACAAGCTCCGCGACGTCTTGGCAAGGTCACCACCAGGTACGACAGCAGCAGGCTCATGGCAAATTCCGAGCTAAAAAAAAAAGCGAGCATCAACACGGTGCCAATTAAACGGTGTGCAAAGAGTTGACGCGCCTTGAAACCTGTGGGGCACCAATCGACGAACTGGATCGTACGCTTCGTCTTGATGCTAGCAACTGCCGCCGATGTGTCCTTTGGTACCACATCTCCACGGTAAAGTAGGCATACAGCCACTGTCGGATGTTCAACCTATCAGAAAAATGGACGAGCCACAAGTTGGATGTACACGCACTGTACTTTCCGTCTTTCGGGTCGCATTTTACCTAACAACGTTCTTAGTGGAGTGTATGAAAAAGCCGAGAAATGAAATGTACCATTTGATTACCATTTTCGAAGCAAGCAAAGGTCATTTCTGCCACACTGTTCTGCTCATGCGACGCCTTTTCCGCGGAGAGGAGAGGGGCATAGGTGGCCAGCGGGAAGTGAATGCGAGGGAAGCTGTAGGAAGAAAAAAATTAATGGACCAGAATACAGTGAGAAAATTAACTCACGGGACAAGATTGGTCTGGAACTCGTTCAAATCGACGTTCAGGGAACCGTCGAAGCGGAGAGAGGCAGTGATAGATGAGACGACTTGCGCGATGAGCCGGTTCAAGTTAGTGAAGCTAGGCTGAGCGACACCAAGGCGATTCTTGCAGATATCGTAGATGGCCTCATTGTCCACCTGATCAACAGGATCAACACCGCACCCAGGGATGTAGATGGAAGGGTGGCTCAAATGTACACACCATGAATGAGCAGTCCGCATGCTCGAGAGTCGTATGTGTAGTAAGCACCGAGTTGTAAGGCTCAACGACTGAAGAAGACAACTGCGGGGCGGGGTACACGCAAAACTCGAGCTTCGACTTTTTACCATAGTCGGTCGACAGTCGCTCGAGAAGAAGTGCACCGAAACCAGATCCAGTACCACCACCGAAAGAGTGGAAGACAAAGAAGCCTTGGAGGCCACCGCAGTTGTCCGCAAGTCGACGGATCTTGTCCATAGTCGGGTCGATAAGCTCCTTCCCAACCGTGTAATGGCCGCGTGCATCTACAAGCGCATACATCCCAATTAGCTGGAAGAGGAAAGATGAAAATGTCAGAGAAGTGCACAGTTGTTCGCGGCATCCTCCTTCCCAGTGATCATGCTCTCGGGATGGAAGAGCGCACGCATCGGGCCGGTCTTGACCTCATTGATAACCCCTGGCTCTAGATCGACGTAGAGGGAGCGAGGGACATATTTGCCAGAGCCCGTCTCGGAGAAGAACGTTGAATGGCCGATGTGTTGCTCGCCTGTGTTTCTCTCCACGCGACCATCAAGCTGTGGAACATGATCAATAACGTTCTGAGTACCGTTAGAAATAAGTACGGGATGCTGATACATACACTGAGACCGTGTTCGAGAGTATAAAGCTCCCCTGTAGGAAGCAAAAGAGGCGGTGAGGACAGGACGAAAGAAAGTAGAAAGAAGCTCACAGCAGGCGTTACCAATCTGAACGCCAGCTTGGCCAACGTGGACAGAAATGACTTCTCTCATGGTTTACGTCTTTTTTGATTTTGTTTTCGGTACGGGGCTGGACTCGGTTGAGCGCTGACGCTGATTGCGGAAAACTGTTTGAAGGATGTTCAATCGAAGCGTCGTGGCGGCGATTGACCGAACAAACAGTGGTAAATAAACGCAAAAAAATGCACCTTATAATTTCCCTAAAATATCAATAGCCTTATTTTTGAGGCTGATAAGCGGTATAGTAACGGGTAGCAGTTTTAAAACTAAAACGTATGCAGGGTACTCGGAAGTAAGGATATCATCAAGTGCTCGTGAACCAGAAACGTAAATTTTAGTATTCCCCAGCTTCCTCAACATCAGCAGAGTCGATCCCAACTTCTTCATAATCCTTTTCAAGTGCAGCAAGATCCTCGCGCGCTTCGCTGAACTCGCCCTCCTCCATACCTTCGCCGACGTACCAGTGCACAAATGCACGCTTCGAGTAAAGTAAATCAAATTTGTGGTCAAGCCGACTCCACGCCGAGGAGATGGCAGTCGTGTTGGACAACATACACATACTCCGTGCAACTTTAGCCAGATCGCCATCCGGAACATGTGACGGTGGCTCATTACAGATCCCAATTTTGAAACCTGTTGGGCACCAGTCGACGAATTGAATGGTCCGCTTCGTCTTGATATACGACACCGCTGCGTTGACATCCTTGGGCACGACATCTCCACGATACAAGAGCGCGCACGCCACTTCACACATTCATAAGACACTGCATGTCGATATACAGAAGTTCCACTTACTATATTTGCCCTCACGAGGGTCGCACTTGACCATCTGATTGCCAGTTTCAAAACAAGAGAAAGTCATGTCTGCGACAGAGTTCTGCTCGTGGTGAGCCTTCTCTGCAGATATAATAGGAGCAAATGTCGCGAGGGGGAAGTGAATACGCGGGAAGCTACATCCCTTTTCAACTATTTTGCAAGATGTGAAGCAAGCTATGTTACTCACGGGACAAGGTTGGTCTGAAATTCATTCAGGTCAACGTTAAGAGAACCGTCAAATCGAAGGGAAGCTGTGATCGATGACACGACTTGTGCAATGAGGCGGTTCAGATTTGTGAAACTGGGAGAGGATATGCCAAGGCTTTTTTTGCAGATATCATAAATCGCCTCATTATCGACCTTTGCATATGCGGTTAAAATGACAGTCATGATTGGAAGAATGACGAGAATACCATAAAGGAGCAATCAGAGTGTTCGAGGGTGGTATGGGTAGTGAGAACAGAGTTGTATGGTTCCACAACCGAATTTGCAAGTGTCGGAGCAGGGTAGACGCTGAACTCGAGCTTGCTCTTCTTGCCATAGTCCGTGGAGAGCCGCTCAAGGATAAGCGCGCCGAGACCAGACCCAGTCCCACCACCAAAGGAGTGGAAAACAAAGAAGCCCTGGAGGCCAGAGCAATTGTCAGCAAGACGTCGAATCCTATCTATTACGTTGTCAATCTGCTCCTTCCCGATCGTATAGTGTCCACGGGCGTCTGGCGAAAACAGAGCCAATCAGATGTATTATACATGTAAAAAGGGACAACTCACAGTTAGATGCGGCATCCTCTTTACCGGTGATCATTGTTTCCGGATGGAAAAGGCTGCGGTATTTGCCAGTGCGCACTTCATCGACAACATTTGGCTCCAGATCGATGTAGAGCGACCGCGGAACATGTTTTCCCGATGAGGTCTCTGAGAAGAATGTGCTGAAGCCGTCGGCGTTCTGTGAGCCAGTTGCTTCGATGCGACCATCAGGCTGCACAAATCTCGTAAGATGACACGTAGAGAAGAACATAAAATAAGGCACACGGTTAAATTATGCTCAATGGTGTAGAGTTCCCCTTTGAAGCAAAGGTGTTAGCAGAGCGAACGAAGTATAGCGGTGACAATGAAAGGGAAGTGAAAAAAAACGCGTCAAATTCGAGCCAGTCCAGATTGAAGCAACCCGTAAGAAGGGATTTTGAAAAACTCACAGCAAGCATTCCCAATCTGTACACCGGCCTGGCCGACATGGACAGAAATGACTTCACGCATTTTCCTTCTCTAAAAGCTGTAAAGAAGCATGAAAGTAAGTTAGGCGCCATGTGGGAATACGGTGGCGGGCACATGTCAGCGACTTACCTGGGGGGATAAGGAATAGGTTGAAGGGGTGAAGAAGAGGGCGGAGGGTTGAGCGGAACGTGTTATTTCTCGCATGAAGTCTCGCGTAAGTATTTCCCATGGCCATTTAAGGTCAAGCTCCCGTGCGTCGCGTCTAATTAGATAATAAAACAGACGGCTACCGTGGTTGGGGACGTGGACTCGCGAAATGTGTCTGCATCTGCCTCCATGTCTAACACGTTGGCCTTTCTGTTATCCAATCAATACAAATTGCGGATTCTTATCCCACAGTTACGTTTCACCGCTGCGAGCCTCACAGACAATGGGCGTCATAGTCCAGACAATACGAGAATACGCGATGTTCTCGTTCGCCGACGCAGCTGTATTGAGTGGCATCAACAATAACACATGACATGGCTCCATTGTTAGAATTATGATGCGTCGAAAACATAATTCCCCGCTATGGATTTCTGATACTGATACCCGGTGGAAGTCCGGCAGTTATATGACACGATTCGATAAACACTCTCCCTGGTTCCCCGTCAACGATACAACCAGGAGGCGTACGGATAGATGGTGGTCATCACAACCCCTTTCATATCTGGTATTGTCAAGTTTTGCCACGCTTGTTGTGTAGGCAACGAAGACCTCTTGCCTGTTTTGCATTATTTGCCTGTAAGGCCTCAGTCATCACGCAATTGGAACGTAGATAATCAAAGGAATAGCATTAAGCCCCTTGGGTATAATGAACCCATGACACCCTGTCGGCCGCGACCGTGCGATAAGTCATCTCGTCAACTCTCAGGCCGGCTGCCTTGATAGACGTGTGAACAGTCGGTACTACCGGCCCAAATGAGCTTCGACAAGCCGGGATCACGCAATGACCGAAAGAACTAGAATGGCAGTGTGCAAGTTGAAACAACGAGTTAGAGATCATTCCGAGGTAACGGAGACATTTGAGCGCGCAAGTGTGTTAAGTGCCGGATTCCAAAGGCATACACTGTAGGCACAGATGTATCAAAGGGACTCGGAACTCTTGAAAGTCAAGTGGTGACCTGGAAAACGTAATCTGCTGTGATGTATGTTTGTATGTTGTAAGGATGAGCCAATGCATGTCCGAATGACGTTCACTTGATCCCAGCATATATGGCAGCACGTATTGTTCTGGACGTCAGAGTCAAGTGAGCTCACCTGACATGCATTGATACCACAGGCTCTCTAGAAAGCCACTTGAAATGGTGAAATTGTGAACCAACCCCTCCGCTGTAATGGCGGAAAAGAGGTCTATGAAGTGCAAACTGAAACCATCGTTGATGATTTTCCTGCTACTAGGAACGATTAATTAATTTAAACCTTATACCGGCCCCGGGTATGCATTCTGAAGTTACATCGTGACTTTCAAAAATCCGTGGAATTATTCTGAGTTTTGATGAGTTGATGATAGTGGTACGCGAGGAGTACATCACACGGGGGTTCGACGTGCGCGTGACAAAGACCCCGGGTTAGTGAGCAACTGAGGACCCTGGCCACCTCGCGGTGTCTGCTGCGCTCTGCGCTACGTTATGCCCTGCCATTCACGGCTCCTCCAAATTTCGCGAACTAGAAATTAGTTTCTACTCCTACATCTAGAATTCTGGTCGCATCTGCGGGGTACAGCAACTCGCACCCGCAAATTAGCGACTAATCGCGTGGTTTTCTTCACCTTGACCCGTTGCCCTCATACATCGACTACACGATGAGCCAGGCCTCCCCTGCTCCAAAAGCAGAGCCAGAGACAGCTCCAGCATCATCCCCGGCAACTCAAACTCCTACAACTTCGTATGCACCAACCGCTTGGACATCGAGTCGTGCGTATTTCCATCTCTTCGGAGTGTTACATTCTCACAGCAAAATCTCATCAGAAATACCGATTGATCCTGTCTTACAGCAGCAATCTGCGTATGTCTGGCCAAGATATCCTTTTTCTGCTCTCATCCAGTGCTAGAACGCAGTACTATGCGCAATTCCAGCATTCTCATTACCCACAAGCGTCGTACGGCCATTATCAACCCTACATCCCCCCCGCCCAAGCTGCACAGACGCAGACACCTGCACCTGTAACGGCTGCTGTACAGCGTCAGCCCGCTCAGGCAGCAAGTCAACTCGACACTGCTGATGTCGCCACCCTCAATGATGCAATAGGAAGTGCCGGAGTGGATCTGAGAGTCAGCGTCTCGCCCATTAATCCTCCCTTTCATCGCACTGATAGCCAATTTAGGCCGAAGAAGAAACTTTACAGCGCGGTACCGACCAACACCAATCATATCGCCCATATGAGGACCGCTCACGAAAGCAACCCACTACTCCCAACTTTGATACGCGCTTCATAGGGCCCACGATGCGTGCCATCGGAACAAAGCACAAAGTTCTGAAAGTGCCAGAGGATTCGGTCAATTATGTTGCGTTAGCCTTACGAGCGAGGTTGCACGACCTTCTTGTCGCGATGGCCGAGGCCAGTGCGCATCGCACAGAGTCTCATTTCGACCGTGCTCCGTCTACATACACAGACGGAACTCCTATGTGGCGCGTGTCTGTACGGAGGGATGTTGCAAAGCAAGTCGCCGCCCTCGAACGTGCAGAACGCGAAGAAGAGATGCGCATCCGTCGTGAGCGGAAAGAACTTGCGGCCGTGCAGGCCGCTGCCCTCGCCGCGCATGCGCCTGGCGCTGCATCAGGTGACACTGAAGATGGTGAAGGTGGACCAAAGAAGAAAAAGAAAAAAGCAGATGGGCCTGGGGTGACCGCGAAGAACATGTCAGAGGATGTGCGGAAGAAGATGTCCAATGCCGTCGCAAGCCATGCAGCGGGCCTGAGCACAGGCAAGTATGCATGGATGAATGCATCTAATGCCACATCTGCACCGCCCCCAAAGCCAAAACCGGCTGCTAGCCCTGCTCCGGCGACGACGACGGCACCTGCAACGACGTCCGTAGGGGCTGTTGCGGGAAGCTCCTGGGCACGGCCATACGTGTCTACGTCTGGCAAGCCGGCCAACTCAGCGAAAGAGGAAGAGGATAATCGACGTATTGTCACGTTACGCGATGCCTTGTTTGTGGTGGAAAACGAGCGAGGACATGGCGCGGGGCGCGGGGCGGCGCACGGGTGGGTGCGGTGATCAGTACCTCTACACTCCTCTCCATTGTTCGTTGTGTAAACGCCTCTCTTGTTGTGTTTTTCTTGTATGATCGATCTGAGGCCCCGCCGCCCTTCGTTCTTTCTTCCGTTCTCCACTGCACAGGGAGGCTCCGCCACTATCTGCTTCATCCCGAATTTAGGCAGAATACCGAAATATAAAGAACCTCCGCGCTCGTGTAAACAATGGTTATGTGTTCATACGCGGTTCTAAGGTGGAAGAGTTGAGGGGTCTTTGAGCGCATGCTCGGGCTGGAGAATGAACCGAAACCGGAGAGCTTCTGAGGAACTTTCGTTCTTGCGGGCGTTAAGCTATTGTCAACCGCGGAACTTTGTGACATGACCACGTTGCACGAATGCCGTAACGGTTTCGTACGAAACCATATTTGGAAGCTGTCTTCTTCGAGAGATGTCCCTTTGCCGTCTGTCGCGCAATTTATGGCGTCCTTGGGTTTAATTGTATGAGTACCGGTAAAACCGCTTGAGGTATACCCCATGGGCTGCAAAGTGAAACAACATCGAAGGAGGCAGAGTTCTAGTCCTTTTCGGCGTGCCTTGGGTTTTCTGTTTCTAAACTTCAACTTCCTGCATCGCCTCCCCGGGCCCTTACAGACCTCACCATTTATTCCTTTTTATTGAGAGTGGAAGCGCGCTTACAGTACACACCTCTCAAGAGTCAAACAACCTCTCGCCTATCCATCATGCTGTACGACTACAGTAAGTTATGTACAACACCCTTACACACTGGCTCGGAGACCGCGCCAAACCAGTGCAGCACGGAGGCCAACAATCTACAACAAGAAGTCTATCTACAGTATCGTAGATGGAATGAGAGAGACACAGGATGATGTATCAATGGTGGACGATATACAACGTACAGTTATGATTGACAACTCGGTCTTGAGCGGGCTCGCACCCGAAAGACAAAACAACGTTTTGTTCATTGTATTCCACGTTGCTTCTTGCAAGAATTCATCTTAGTGATTCGTCGGGGAGAGCGTGTGTGGCAATGCAGCTTCCTCTTCTTCTTTCGCGTTTCTCTCTTCTTTCCTTCTCAAAATCACCGGATCACAGACACTGACAAGAATGACCGGATCGACCATACTTTTCATTGCGGCGGCGGTGGGATCCGCGGCAAAAAACTCGTGTGTGAGTGAAGAGCAGTGAGTGTGTTTCGGCACACGAGTCCGAAAAGAGGTAGCGTAGTATCGCTCCTTGCTCCGAGACCATTAATGGCCTAACAGTATTTTTTGTTCCCGCCTGCCTCGTGTTGAACGAACGGAGTCCGACTGACGTTGATTCGGAGCTGAATTTCAAAATCCTGCTAGCCCTGCTAAGAGAGATGGGTCAAGTGATCATTGGGTTTAGCCGCTCGCAACAGGGTCCAATCCAACGACTCTCCGATAACAACGCACACTGGCACATCTAAGGGCAGAAACAATGCTGGACGCTCTTCTTAGAGCACCTGGTACAGAACGAAAAGAAAAAAAATACAAGGTTGGGAAGAAAAGTGTAGAGTAAATAATGATTATTATAATAAATTCATCGGCAAATATGATCCCTGACAAGGGCGTTGACCGACTTGGTCACGCCTTGTTTGCCGTAAAGATCCGAAAGTCATGGAATCCGCATGGTGTCCGCAAGGCTCAGTGGCTCACCGACAATGTACCAGTCAACGCCGCCCTGAGGGTCGTCGAGAGTTGCTTGGTCGGGCCCTGTGAGAGTGCGAACTGTGATGCCTCGTCGGCTTCTGTGGCGCCTGCGCGTGCCGGCTCTGGTGATGTCTGTTTTTTGCACTGCTGCTACCCCTACGGGCGGGTGCTGGAGGTCGGTGGTGCTGAGACCGACTAGCGCTACGATGGTGTTGATGACCACTGGACTTGTGGCGTTGTAGTGTGGGTTTTCGATTGCGATTGATACCAAAATTGCCCAGGCGGAAAAAAGAGAATGGTCCCCTGCCGCTGCTAGATGCTTTAGCCTGAGAGCGGTCACGATAATACGCGCGCATGGCTCGCGCCTCTCTCATCTCGCGACGGCCCCGTTGGCGGATGTCTTCGTTGCCCATGAGAGTTCCACGCCACATACAGAGCCAGCCATGGATGGTCGATGCTTTGTGACGACGGCGAAGGCGATCATCGTCCTAATGAGATCGGAACGAATGAATACACTACGTCATGCCTAATTTCTTGCCAACACGCACCGTATCCCAGTCAATCTCAATCATCGAATACAGAAAGGAACAAGAGGAAAGCGATTACGAAAGCGACAGGGTGAGGGTTCAGGTCTAAGGAGGTATCTGATGGTAGTTTCCAAAGTGACCTTATAAGCGCACACAAGGAGATGTCATTTGAGATGGACCTCGGAGATGCCCGGATGTTCAATGATGGGTGGGGCGTCCCCCACCTGATATTTTCCACTGACGCAGGGTGCGAGTAAAGCGAGGTCTGGGGCTGGAAGAAGCTTGGAGAATGCCTATTTGGGGTTGCGTGGAGGGTCCGTGCATGTATGCGTGCTTGCTGCGGTGCCTGGATTTGGGATTTGCGTGGATGAGGCGTGTCGATCTTCGGAAGCATGGAAGCCCAAATGCCCTAGAGAAAATATCGCACCCTGACACTACCAGCCACCCTGTTGGGGCGGTGGTGTAAGGTGCGTCTTGTCGTCCGTTGCTTGCACAAGCTGGCTAACGAGGAAGCACTGCATAAAGCAGGACCGTTACCTCAATTTCTGTGGACATTGGAGGTAGTGCAACGGAGAGGAAATCTCACGAAAGGCTATATCGATCAAGACGGGATTTATCATGGGCAGTGAAGGTGAGGAGGATGAAATTTCCAGTTTCACTGACTGGAGGGCGGAAATCCATTTCCGCCGGTCCAGGGTTAGCCGGTTGGAGGGGTGGGAATGCTTATGTAATCTCAGGGACAACTGCAGCTTTCAACTTTTTTGAGCTCAGAGGCGGTGCGACTTCTGCTCAACACCGCATGAGTTGATCCACAACGTTCCAGCTATGATCTACCAGAAACAGTCTCAAGCGGTGAGGATTATACCCGATAGCTGTCCGGGCTAAGCTACGTCCGTGACGTGGGTTCAACCTTCAAATACTCGCTACGATGATGTGGTCTCATCATCTAAATCATCCATCCAAATTCTCCCCGATCCGGCAAAGGGATCGTGTCAAACTACCTTACTACTTTCTGTCCTTTCCGCTTATTAGATGGGCTTCAAGAACGTTAGTGTCATCATTGATGGCAGACTCTTTTTAGGAAAGTCAGTATGCTCTTTAGAAAAGTCTTGCTGGCAGTGCTAATCTCATACGTTACTCTTCAGTCTCGTCTCTGCCCAGTCTACCCGCTCTTTGACAGAGCGCCGTATCACACACATCGTCTCAGTTTGTACCGAACCGATTCCTGCCGAACATCCACAGTCCGGTATACGACACATGCGTGTCCCCGTTCATGACGCGCATCATGAAGATCTCCTCATCTGGATGCCTCACACCTGCCGTTTTATTGACGAGGCCCTTCACGCTGGCGGTGTTGTCCTTGTTCATGGCGTTCATGGTCTCTCACGCGGAGCCACCATCATGGCTGCATATTGTATGATCCCACAGCTGCTCTATCTACACCGATCTATTGTCTCACAATTACTCCAGTGATGTGGTCAAGACGGGTCTCCGCTGCAGAGGCTTTGGACACTGTCAGACGAAGTAAGACTATGTTTCTACCCTTCTGCTTTGACAGTTTCTGACTTGGCCATTTGGATCAGAACGCGAGCAAATTTGGGTCAATGCAGGTTTTCAAGAACAACTTTCACTCTTCGAAATGTGTCAGTATGCACCGTCTATGGAGGAGGGTATATATGTGCGCTGGCGCCAAAATCTCGACCGCCGGCTAAGGGCTGGCCACTTGCACTCATTATAAGGTGTGTTTTATGGACATACGCCACGAGCGTTTCTAACTGCCGATCTTACCCTAGGACGCATACCTATGTTTCGACGACTGACAACTAATCGTACGAAAGTAGTTTTGTATCAATCATCACATAATCGGACTTTACATTGCTATCTCTAATCGTAGATACTCACCTGGACACTGTCTCTCGTTTATCCCATAAATTATAGTCGCGGGCGATGGACTTATCCTGTGAAGGGCTTGAACAACTCATACGTATTGCGCACGCGTCCCAAGAAGCTGCAGCCTGGATGAGGTCTCGGAAAACGAGCCTAGCCAGAGAGCAGAAAGGCGTCAACTCAAAGCACAGCCCAAGGCAGATGATAAACGCCACAAACACTGTGTTCAGGTCAGGACCGATATGGAAGTTCTCTCGGAGGCACACAACTAGGTGGCGCCGGATACAGCCTGAAATACATTTCCTAATTGGGTAAAGTGGATCTAGATCGAGAGGTCCTTTCTCTTGCGTAATGACACCGCTTTCTGGTAAGTTTCTACAACCTTACCCAACTGCCTCCGCGAAACATACCTGAGCTGGAGGTGAGAGAAATGGAAGAACATAAGCGAGTTTCGTAATAGGGGAGTGGTGTCAGAGCAGCGGGCTGTGGTGAGGCATCGCATCGCTAACGGTTTGTTCATTATACATTTTCATTACGAGGGGGATTACTCCAAATGCGAGGGCGGAAAGAATGGTTCCGAAATCTTTTTGGAATGAGGTGAGAGCTTGAGAATTAAAGCAGGACTTGACGAGTCCTAGTTTTGAGTCAAACGAGGGCGGGCGGATCGTTCAAATTTCAACCTTCAGTGTTGAAGACTCCGCAAATATGTCTTGTCGAGGAAACTGGTCCACTTCGACGAGGTAAAGATGTTTGTGACAGTAAACTGACAAGGTCATTGACCCGCAGCGAAGAAAAGGGCCTGCCGTAAAGGCTTGACAATCAATCCAGAACCGAGGGTCGAACCGAAATTTTATCCTTACTTGACTAGAAGACGAACAAGCGCGATTGAAAGAGTCAAGCCGTGTGCGCTAGTAGGGATTTCACTGAGACGGATAGTAAGTGACCTGGTGAGCGCCAGAAGTTGAGGTCCGGGGAAATAGAGGAGTGTTGCAGGTCTGAGTGTGTCCGAGGTTGTGCGGCTATGACAACGACTGTTCTTGAAGAGCTGATACAGCCAACTTTGAGCCATGGGAAGCCAGGTTTTTACAGACTAGGGCACACGCATTCAGAATTTGCCAGTCTTCTTTGAACTGTGGGAGCTCGTACTCCTTTTTAAAGATTCTATCGACAATGTCGATGGGGACTCGGAACACGGGTCATTCCGAGGAGGAAAGGTACACTTGCTCACATCGTTCTCAGTGTGTTTGCGTCCGGTACATTTCGATAGTACTTGCCGATGCAAGAAGGTTGCAAGTGCCATGAGATGGAAAGGACATTAGCCCTTGTGGGATGGTCTAGAAAACAACGAGGATACAAAGATTCACGACAATACTGAGCCTGAATTAGACCAACTAGAATTTGTGCGCGTGGTTTCATGCCATCGGTCACTGGTCGTTCCTAGCATACGATGAGTCGTGGTTTGAGTGATAAGCACATCCTCGGATCTTTCCGACAGTGTCTCCCACGCGTGAACTGAGATATTTTCTTTGACTAGGACGGACTCACGCTTAATCAGTATCATGTCGTGGTTTCGTCTGATACTCTTACAGGCAGTGAAGGTGATGAGATGTGTAATGGCCCTAAATCGCGTGTTGATACTAACAGCCATGACGGTGGCAGTGTAATACCAGAACGAGACCAGAAAAGTCATTCAATTGTGGTACGTTCTCTTGTGACGCCCAAGTGTTTCTCATTTTGCAATGAAAATGGGAGATTCTATAATTCCATGCGATGAGTATCGGCATTCCTCATAACGATGAGGTGTCTCCAAAGCGTAGTCTCCCATAGATTCGAGGCAAGGCGCCTAAATCGTCCTGATCAAGCTATCTCCTCACGTGATTGCAGTGTAGCTCAACCATTTCGGGGCATCCCGATCAACACGGGAGGGCACAAGGACAAAGCGGTCAAATGGGGTCCAGTCTTGACCGAAGCTGCAACGAGCACGACCTCCAGCACGCAGTTACTGTAAGCACCGTACGCCTCGCTTGTAACAGATGCGAGCAACCTGGTTCATGATCCGACAAAGTGCCAGTGGCGGTATTAGTGTCGTCGCACCCATAGCATGGGCGATCTCGGGGGCTGCCACTGGAGGGATGGGAGTTCTCTATCCACCGATCGTCATCCCTCCGAACTATTTTTGCAATTTCGATTTTGCGACCCCCTCTTCCCTGCGCGGACGTCCGACTTGACCGATATTTTACTATACAGTAGTAATCAAGACAGTACAGTAATGGCTTGCTGTACAGTACTAGTACTCGTATTGGAATTTGTAAATTGTATGTTTGTCTTGACAGGCTCGGGTATCACGGGAATCCTCCACGTCAGACGAGCCGCCCAGGGTCACAATTGCGTCAGTACCGAACCTGACTCCTCGGTGATCATCCAGTTGTTTCAAACACCAAAAGGTTATCTGATCAGACGCCGCCCTCGAAAAAGGGTCGAGAGTAATAACATCACGTCACGTGTCCGACAGCAAAAAAAAAGCTGTTTATCAGAAAATAACTCTTGTTCATTGGCAAAACGTTCAAATCGGTGGGGGTTATTTCCCGCAGTCCAGCAATGCCCGATGCAAGGCTTTGATAATAAGATTTTTCGGGGCCGGAACATCTTGCGGAACATAGGTAAAAAAAACAGACCCAAGTTAGCATCATGACAATGGAGCCACCCACCAAACCCTATTATCCCATTGTAGCTGCCATATATTCTGGCACCCGTCGATCGATCACAGGTTCTGTGGGCGCCCTCATAAGGACAAATTGTCTATTTGTGTGGACTCGGCCAGAGCGGGCACGCCCCCAACCGCCCCAAAACGGAAGAAGGCGGCCTTTCCAACGAGGTTGTTTTACCCGGGAGATAAAATGCTGCGCTTTAAAGCGATGAAGAGCTTGGAAAGTCGGCACCGACACAAACGTACTGTAGGTCTTCCCTACACCAACAAAATCGGCGAGCGAATAAGCCCCCTCGAGGCTGTATCTAAGCTGTCGTCGATCAAACATACGGCGTACTACAGTAGTACATCGAGGAATAGGACAAGTCGGATTTATTTTGTTTGTGGTCATGCTGAAACCAGAGCGTGAAGACCGTAAATCTCCTTCCTAACCTTGTAATACACGTCGCAATCGGTGCCTTCTAATTCAACCTGTCCTCGCGCCGACTTGCGCACCGCGACCGTCTCGACATCTCCAGCTCCAGATCTACAAACGAGCACACCTTCACCGATAAGTTCTGCTTGAACCCCAACCGCAGCGAGTCGGGCTTTGAGCGCCGTAAGTTTGAGCTCACCGATCATCGTGGAATGGGGCAAGCGTTGGGTCGGTCGTGCGCCGATCTCGCGTGGCAGCACAGGGGAGGGACGACTTATGGAGAGTGAGGCTTGGTGGATGGGTTCGAGTACGGGTACGTTCGAGCTAGCACTCGTGGTGATCCGTCCTGTGACGAAGCCAACCTCGTTGTCCTCGAACTGCAGAATATAGACTAAATGTGAACAAGGGGGGGAATGCTGTGTATGAACACACGTGACTTACCCTGGACATCCTCACAGATGCTAGCATCTCGTCGCTGAGTGAGATCGAATAACTGTTCGTGTTGTGTCCGATCTGTACCGACTCGCCTTCAGCGGGGGCGTAAATGTCTTTCGTCATGGTGCGGATATTCGCACAGCTCTCGAGCAAGGACTCGGTTGCAGCAGGCCCACCATGCACGATGATCTTTAACGAGGTCCGGGGGCTTCAGTGTGCAACGGCGGGACCTTACATGCTTAGAGTGAGACTCACCAGCTTTCTGGGTGCAACTTTTGGAATGATCGTTTTTGTTGCCCGACCATCGTTAAGGCCTTCGAGGTCAACGAAGAGCAAGCGACATGCAAGCTGTACTTCTACAACAGTTGAAACATATTTTGATGGTACCTCCTCAGGGACCTTCTTACAGAATGGGCACACACGCCCTAGCATGAGAGACGATATACGCGGAGACAGCAAAGGGATAAAACTGCATACCTTAGCCTCCTCTTCCTGCCTCTTCCTCTCCTTGGCTTCCTCGTCCTCCGCTTCTTCTTCCATGATCTTTCCTCGGCGCACCCACATCGCGACATCGATCACTTCGCCGTACTCGTCCACTCTTCGCTTCTTCTCCACATACGGAAACATCCGGAATCTTTGATTCTCCTTCCCTGCGCTCTTTTTGAAGAACGAAGTCGCACGGGAAACGTTACCTTTCAGATAAATGTCAAACGATAACATCTGACGTCCATTGTCGTCCGTGTCTATCCCGCGGCCCCAGTCCGCGCCGTCCGCTCTTGTGATTTCTGTATCCAGTCCAAGGGCACGTTCGACGTCCTCCTCATCTTCCGCGTCCGAGTCGCTATCACTCGAGTCTGCGCCCTCATCGGCTTCGAGTAGCTGCTGGTTGCGTACAAGCGTAGCTTGCGCTAAGGCCGCTTTTTCCCTCGCGAGACGTTGTCTCTGTTGGAAGATTTCGAGTTCAACACCTGTTAAAGGGACCTTCGAGTTTAGCTGTACGTAAAATACATCAGTATATACAGGACAGGCCACTGTGTGAAACCAATAACCCACGCGTAACTGAAGAGAGCCATCAAGCATCACACTACTGCCGAGCTTGCCCTTGTCCCACTTATCCTCCGCACGCTGAGAATTATTCCAACGCTCAAATAACATGCGTCCAAACGTTCCTTCCTCTCCTCGCGCCGTGAGGAGGATGACATTGTCAGGGACAGCTGCAAAGTCTGCAAACAGCAACCGTGATGGACCATGGGAGAAAGATGCAGGGACAGCGAGAATTAGCTTGGGGTCTTTTGAGGAGTACGTCTGCAAAAGAACTTGTGGATTAGGGAAGAACTCGAGGTGCCTGCAGGAAGGATTTGTCAATAGTCCAATTACTGTCATTCAATAGACTCACTTGAATCGTAATGCGAACGCCCCAATAGCTTCTTCGTCAGCATCATCCTCACGCCTACGCTTGTTGCTGCGCTTTCCAGAGGCTTCCTCTCCCACATCTTCCTTGCTCACTGTACCACCAAGCCACTCCATCATACTTCGTACAAACGTGAGCATCTCACGGCCCGTGCGGGAGAGGAGACAGATCGGAAACTTGAGACGGGCAAAGGACCAATGCTGGTCGAGTAAGACAAGCAACTCGAGGACACGCGTGCTGGCATCACAGGGAAGAAGCAGGGAGGACCGTGAAGAGAGAGTTGTAGTGATTGTATCTATGCTTGCAATTCAGTAAAGGGAATCGAGTGTCCGAAGGGGTCCTACCAATTAGCGCAGCATCGCGGTCTTTCCGGCGACTGCCAATCACGTTTGCGCGTTCCGCATCAGTGATGAGGAGGTCGGGTCGTGCCAACGATTCAGAGACAGTACCGCCAGCGCCACTAATGAGTAATGTCCCATCGAGATGACGCTCTCGCATGTGATTCAGATTCACTGCGTAGACGATTGTCCCAACAGATGGAGAGCGGATTTTCCAAATTGTACCTCCCAACGTATGACCGGAATTGAACGGAGTTATAGTCAAGCCTTGACACCGTCCTATGAAACAAGACTTTATCAAATCTTGCGGGCGGTAGCGGCTCCTCACTCTTACCTGAGAGATGTGCAGGCTGAGAGTAACGCAGTGTACCCACGCCGTCGAAGGAATCATGCACCTCTTGAGGTGTGGCGACATACTTGCCTTTTGACGAGCGAGTTTTTGGATACGAGCCCTCTTCCAGATGACTTTCTTCATCCGGGGAACCTTGTAAGGATTCACCGTCCCCGGTCTCTGGCGTCGCCAGCTCTTCCGAGTTGCCTACGTCGTCTTCGTCGCGAATACCTTCGGACTCCTCTGTTGCAGCAATACGCGCCATGGCCTGTACAGGAAGCGTAGAATAAGCTGGAGCTTTGAGATCCCACCTTGAGTACGCGTAGGGGTATAATCCAGAGTGTGCAAGATCTCCATGTGAGAGAAGAACGAGGTCGATTGAGGGTGCGATCCTGTACAAGCCATTAAAAGTGTGTTGGACAATCTATAGCCAAGAACCCACTCTCTAAGTTTGTCGCAATATTGTTGCCAAGGGAAAGTGCGTTCCGTCGTCACACCATTTCCGTCTTGTGCAGGGGAAGAGGGTTCTGGACACCAGTCTGGCGAGCCACAATCGAGCAGGATCTTAATGTCATCAACTTGAAGGAGGTATGCTAATGGGCTGGTACGAGATGACTTGGCTGCACCAGATAACGGCGTAAAAGTCAACATCCTCGAGAGCTCTCAGAATGCCTGAGGCGCCCTGTAGGCTAAGAACGCGTCTAGCCCTAACCCTATTCAGTGGTTTAAACATGCCCAGCTCAAAAAATGTGCAGGCGATGGCACTTCTCCTAATATACATTTTTGTCTCGTTATCGGACTTTCTCCAATGAACCACCACGAGCTATACTATTGTCGGCATCCAAGCTTGACGTCAATTATGTTGAGAGACGGGACTCTGATCTGTGTTGTGCGTCTAAATGCAGAAACCATTCCAGAAAACTAGATCGCTGACGTAACGGCAGAAAAACGCCCTTGACATGTAAACTAGAAGTGCCGACCTTGTCGGCAGAAACCTTGCTTGGAGGAATAGAATCTTTAATTTACAAGTACAGTACAGTGACCTCATCTCAATTTATTACTAATTCCCACCTGGCATAAACTGTCCACATACAGTAGATACCACCCAAATTTTGGCTGTAGTATGGAAAGTCTGGCCATATGTACCAATTGAAGTGGTCTTTGAAGTCCATTGTCAACATCTTCCTTCTGTTCATGCTTACGAGGGGTGGCTGAAAATACATCCATGCCAAGGGATGCCAGACAGCACATGCTCGCGCAGACAGATGTCTTTCAGTGGCGTACCAAAAGGGCTAGGAGGCCCGTGAGTGTGTTCGTGAGCTTTGCGTTCATCACGAGCATTGGACCAAGCAGCACGACAAGTGCGGTGAGACTGCAGAGCACCCAAACGGGACCCTGAGCGGCACACGATGGATCGTGTGCTGGGAGCGTTGTGCACAAGGTCTTGACGAGCGTTAAGTTGGACTTGGTTGGTGTACGAGGGGACGAAGTCAACAACAAGAATGAAGCGGGGACGACAGTAAGAGCTGCGGCGACCTTCTCGGAGAGCCGTGTATATGTGTAGGAGAAGAGAATCTGGGACGCGCCGAAAGCCAAGCGGCCAAGAGCATGGCAGGCTTGAGCACGCAGGACAAGTCGGAGCATGAGTAGGTTCTTGAGGAGGGAACTTGAAGGCGGGAGTTCAGATGCTGGAACAAAGACCGACGCCTCGTAGACGGTTAGATGAGCGATTGCGAACGTTCAGTTGTGGCCTTATGCGATTTTTTATCATAGCTGAAGTGGACAAGCAGCGAACCGGAACATGTCGTACTAGTAGTTAAGTATCCTCCCACCACTCGCTCCATCTGTCCACTCTCGCACCACCACCACCCGATATCCTTGGGCCTGTCGGTGGTCCCCTCACAGCCCTCACGCTGGGACTTGCTGCGCGGTCCTTTGTGTTCAACAAACTCTTGAAGAAATTTGCAACGCTTCGTACTGTGTCTGCCGCGTTGGGCTTGGTGCACTTCCCATAATCGGCGACGTCGGTGCATGAGTGCCGGCCTAGGCCCACCCCGCGCTCAGCGTAGCGGCCCCCGAGCGGCTACCGCCCTCCATCTCCGCAAGTGCACGCTTGACCGTCGGCAATGAGAAGGATGACGAACCCAGCGGGCCAACGAGTCCTGTAGCAGGCGGTGCAGATGCGCCGACGGGGCTACGGAAGGTGCCGCATTCGGCACGTCGCACATTCTCATCGTAGTTCTTTCATCAGAAAGGCGTGTTCTGGCGTCGGGTTGTTGAGCGGTGGAACCGGGTTCGGCTTTGCCAGAAATAACAATCAACTCTCGTGCAAGTGAAAACAATGCGATATAGAGGGGCACGTACTTTGGGACCTTGGTCTGGTGCGAGTGCCACATAAAGCTTTCGAGCACCTGTTTCGCTCTCTTCATCGACTCCAGCCTCAGTGAGATGGTGAAGGTCTGATAGTGGATGACCGGGTTCAGGGGTGATTTGACGGCCATGGCCGGGGAGGAGTAGGGGCAGGAGGGGATAAGAGGACACTCTTCTGGACTGGTAGTGGAGTGATACTCATTAACCTGTGACCATGATACACAAACTCTAGGTGGTGTTGGGAGAGCCATCGTTGTGCTCATGGTCTAAGCCTTTGGGGCTAACTCTACACCGGTACAAGAGTGGGTCGGAAGGAGGGTGTGGGCGGGCGGGCAGGGGCACAGACAGACGTGAAGGGCAAGTCGAGTGTGTGGCCGCACGGGCAGGGACGTAGACATGGACGTGATGGGAAAAGGGACATGGATGAGGACATGGATGTGATGGGTGAGTTGAGGCAGACAAGCATCGATGATGGGCAGGGCGTGGAAGCAGATGAGGCAGAGTGGGTGTGCAGGGAGGACAGTGTGGAGGACAAGGGAAGAATTCTGAGTCCTAGAAGCAACAAATTCATATCACCAGTGAACCAAGAAACAGTGAGGGTAACGCACCTGACAACGTCTGGCAGGGAAGCACCCACAGACGCGCCCCAAAGTCCTCTGGCTTCTCAAGTCTAGTCTTTTGCGGAACGATGGCTTGGGTGGTGGACCCAGCCAAACTGACTGCCACGTAGTACCGCAACTGTCTCACCCAGCAGGTACAACGATATGGTCATGGTCGAGCGTGTTTGGTTTGTGCAAAAACGGATATGCGTTGCGTGGTGGTGCGGCCGTGTCGTCAAGTAAGCCACTGGATGTCGGGGGAAGGCACGATGAACACGTGCAAGGCATTTAGCATAAGACATTGAGTGTTGTTGGTTGTGTGGTCGTGTAGAAGCGGGGTGCGCCATCTGCGACGAGTGGGGGGTTTAAATGGAAAATATAGTAGTTAACGGCCCGTCAATGGAGGATGGTGCCTTGCAGGCAGGGAGGGGCTCCGCGGATGGTTCAGTGCCTGCCCTGGCAAAGGCAGCAATCGCAATTCACTTTCAATGCTCACGGCAATACCCGACCTCGGCATGGGGTGCGTCTTTTCTGTAATCCTCCAAATTTCTTCCTGTTGGCGCCACACTTGAGATTGGAAAGGATGAAATCGCGCTGAAAGGAGAATTTGTGTGCTATGGACGCCAACGCCGCCCGGAGATGCAAAGCGACTTGCAGGGAGGCCAGGCATGACCATACCTTCCAAGATGGATGCACACATATAGAGAGTTGGCAGATGTGGTGGTGAATCTGGTGATAGACCTGGGCCCAGCCCAGAGGAAAGGAGGACACGCACCAAGAGGAAGAAGAGGAACAACATGATCATCAAATGACGGGGGTCATGGTACCGTGCGAACAACATAATCGTACGGAGATCTACCCAATGTTTTCTATGTCGCGGAACGACCAAAAAAAGAAGGAGACACGGCGGAACCCGAGGCGGGTTACTAAAAAAAGAAGGGCGGAAGACTTAAAAAGGAAAAGTGTCACGGGAAAACGTTGACATAAGGGCATTAGTAAGAAGGCGAATTATAACCCCCCCAGAATACCTTGCAAGCAAGGTAACGTGTAAACCGCGACCGAGTGGCAGGACACGCTCCTCCAACGTTCCTGCCTCCGAGCTAGGCGATCCCAGCCTTATCATCGCCGCGACTCCCCTCAGCACTATGTCCTCCAAAATCAGTTCAGGAACTCACTCGAGTAGCCAGACGCAGGCCGAGTGGGCGCTTGCTGCAGAATCCGACCATGACATCCAGTACCTCGATATACGGTATCCCGATGACCAAAATAACACATACAAGCAGTTTCTAGAGGTCCTGAAAACGTACAGAAAGGAGCTGCAAGCCTCTCAGAAGGATCCAATAGGATATAAACAAAGAGAACAAGGGATGATGCATGATGTGGGTGTCTTTCGGATGGAACCCTTCAGCTGGGCCCTGATATATCCTGTATTAGATGTATCTCCAGATGAAATCGCTGTTCAAAAACGACGAAGGTCTTCTTAGTGAGTCTAAAGACTTTCTGCCAGAAATCGCTGGTGCATCGTCTGCCCAGCAAGGCAGTGTCATCGGTATCCGCCCCTATCCATCTGGCGCTAGCCCGACAATGTGGTCGCATGAAACCGCGGAGACCTCCCAAAGTACACTAAAATGGGCCAGGCCACCTTCGCGCCGACGAAAGCGAAAGTCACCACCCCCGACTCAGACGGCGAAGCAGTCGGAACCCATACGAGTGAGTGGCACATTACTCCCCCAAGCCATCGCGAGATGACATTAGCCCATCTTGAAAAGGGTTCTCGTAAGCGCCAACGTATTCCGCTGAGACTGGCTGCCAAGAGCCACGTACAGCCCCCGACTTTGATGAGCCACCAAACCCCGATGTTCTTGCTCCCACTGCCCTATGCACCATCTTGCGAATCGACAAGGCCCACAAGCAACAGACCATACTCACCTATCAATATGCTCAACTACGACGTCCTTCACAACATATTTAAAGTCTTTCAACTCGACACCAGGGACGAAGATGACGATGAGTATGGCCAGTCTCTCCCCAAGTGGGACCGCCAACGTTGGTGGTACAAACTAGCGCACGTTTCCAGGCGGTGGCGACACATCATCCTTTCATCACCAATTCAACTAGATATCCATCTTATCTGCACCTATGGCGTGCCGGTAGCAGACATGCTAGCACATTCACTGTCCCTACCACTCACCGTCTTTTACTACCACCTCGATCGCGAGATGACAGCAGAAGACGAAGAGGGCGCACTTCTCGCGCTGTCGCTTCGTCATCGTGTGCGTCGTATTGCCCTCTTAACATCCGCCCCAAACTTGGGGAAATTCATGACCGCCATCGATGAGAAATTTCCAATTCTGGAGCGCATGTGTATTCGATCTCAATCCGAGGATTCTACAGAGCTAGCCTTTCCTCAGGCTGGGTTTCAAGCTCCTAATTTACGTCACGTCTGGACTACTTCGATTGGATCTCCCCCGCTCACATATACCGCGGGCCTCGTCCACCTCGAGCTTATAGATATCCCAACATTCGCCTACTTCCCCCCAAGTTATATACTCACTCGAATCCTACTCATGCCCCAACTGGAGACCCTCATGATCCATTTTCGTTCCCCTCCTCCGAACGGTGATGTCGAAAAGCAACTATCGAACACTCCGATCACAGCTCACCCTCTTCGTCACCTTCACATGCTCTCATTTCGAGGTGTCACCGATTACTTCGAAGGCATTTTCACCCGGATTAGTGCCCCTAACCTTAGTAAACTCGATATCCATTTCTTCAATCAGGCCATAGCATTCAATATTCCATGGCTCGTGCAATTCGCTGAGAGCCTCCTCTTTAGCGTTGTAGAGCTCGATTTCAAAGAGGATGCCGTTACGTTAGTAGCGGACCCTTATCGGAGCCGTCACTTGTGCGTGGAAGTTATGTGCAGACGCCTCGATTGGCAGGTATCGTGTGCAGTCGAGATTCTTGGTTCATTTTCACCCATACTTTCTGCGGTGGAGAAACTCGCGCTCAGCCACGTGGAGGAAAGTCAATCGTCAGAGTCACCCAACGAGGTCGACAGAACACAATGGCGTGAACTTTTCAAACCATTCAACAATGTGAAGACATTTCTTGTGTCATCCACACTTGCTAGGGGACTTTCTCAGTTCCTATGTTCGGAGGCTGGTGAATCGCCTATGGAGCTCTTGCCAAATCTGCTGGAGCTTCAATGCCCTGGTGGAAGTGATATTGGTGCAGCCTTTTCCCCGTTCATAATTGCACGAAGTGCGGCGGGCCACCCTGTGCGCCTGGTAAGTGATTCTTATCAAATTCGCGGTCGCTCTATCTGATGATCCTGTCGGAAATGCAGAACCAAAATGAAATTGATGAAATGCTGCGAGCGATACAAAATCCTAGTTGGTGGGACAGTATGTTGATGCCAGGGTGAGTAGGCCACTCACTGTTTTCATGATCATTTCTCATGAATTCTCATCTGTCTCTAGTTTCTCTTGGCCAGAAGAAGAATCTCAGCCCGCCCAGTTGCTTGTCTAGACCACTCCCCGAAATTTTCTTCTCTCTTTTTGCCTCCTAATTTGTTTTCGCAACAAGGTCCCCCTGCATCTATAAACGTACGCTTCATCTACCGTTAAAACCCGAAACCACTCTGCTCTCGTATTGCTGTATCCGCCAGGTGCATCCTCCGCTGCTTTATTGTTGTGTACTATCTTTCGTTATGAATAACTTGTACATCATGAGAGTTACTTTGTATAAACATCTACCTCGTCAGGGAAATCGCGCTCGCGCAACGGTAGCAGAGGACTCCTTTCATTTTCCCTTATTTTTTTTCTTTTCCTTAAGGTGTCGTGGTTGTCACTGTCGCGCGCGAATACTTGCCCACCTGCCTAAGCACCTGCCCCATGAAACAGAGAATACATATTTATCAAGTACCCACAGCACAGCCATATCCCACCACTGTCAAGGTTAAGACTAGAAATGCCAATGGTGTCAACATCGACCTTGCTTGTAGGCAGGTCACATGAAAAAGATAAAATTATTAGTGCCGCTCTGCTTCCATCCCAATGGCTAGTCAGTTACTTACTCTGGTTCTCTTGTGTTTGTACAAATACTTTTTCAATACTTTTTTGAAAAGTGGTAGGGGTCTCTTAGAACAGCGATGAGAAATGCTGCAGAAACTGAGGGAGCACGAAGTCGTGAACAGTGCCAGCTGAGCATCCTTCATCCAAGATTCCATACGGAGCTTCGGTGACATCCGCACAACCAGCACTGACACATTTTTCCAGTGATGAGAACGATTGAGTGATCAAAAAATGTGTAGAGGAAGGTGTACCTCTTGGACGCCATGAATGCGCAGATGGCGGGTATACCTTTGCCGATGTCATATCCCGTTCCAGGGCCAGTTCTAGAGTATGCTTGGGCAAAGTGTAGCGCAAAAAAAGGACCAAAAGGGCAGTAGTACTAACGTGAACATGATTAGAGCAGATATTGTAAGCATATCAAATTCCAAACGGAGACAAAATCGCGTGAATCTGCCAATCAGAAGACAGATCGGAAATGATCCGGACCAATAAAATTTTCGCTGGCACACGGTCGATTTTCGACCGCATTGATACCTTGCAAGCAAGGTAACGGGAAGCCAAAGAAAAGTATATTAGTCCTTGGACATCACTGAAGCCTGTGAACCAAGGGCACTGCCCAAATTCTAATTCTAACTAATACAGTACGTGATGATCGACAGGCGCGCCGACCGTCACACACATATTCCTAATATGTGAACCAAGTAAAACGGTAGTCCTTGGTGCCAGGCCTTGTACAATCGCCTCGAACTGTGCCTTGAATCGAACAACGTACCTGCTGCATATCGGATTTTGGGAAGTTGATGCTGAGACTTCAATACACAAGACCGACTGCCTCCGAGCCATGCCGACCCTTTATTTTTTGCCATACTGCGCGGATTGCGAAGACGAACGAAGAAAGGAAGGAAAGTACTAGCTTCACCTGGAAAACGAAGGTAATAAACATATCCACATGTAAGTACAAAAAGCCGTGAAAGAAGAATGCTCCGTTTTACGTTTCACATGAATCTTCTGTCGGTAGAACGCTGTGGAAATCTATATAGCCCTCCCAACCAAACAAACCCTCCTCCTGAGGTGTGAAGTAGCACAGGATGAGCTGCGACACAACTGAGAACAATTGACAGACTCTCTCACCTCAAACTGTATGATCCACTCATCATCCATCAAAACGCGATTCTTTACGCCGTACTTGGTGGATACGGAATACGGTAGTTTGGACGTGATGTCGTGAAGGAAGCAGCGCCCACCCTTAATGGTGATGGGATTTTCTACGAGCGTCACGGCCGAATCTTCCAATACCTTCCGATCGCGCAGCATGGCAAGGCGTCCGGGACAAAAGTCCATCAACGTCAATTGACCTTGCTGCACGATCGCGCAACGTGTGCCAGCCAGTGTCTGTCGATCGCGGAGGTCATCGCTGCACTCGTGCCATCGGGTAGACTGAGGACCCCATTCTTCCCAACTACGGACGGTAGGGTTCGCAAAAGTGTGACCGATGCGATTGATGAGCCGAGAGGCAAGTCCTCGTACGCTGCACAAGCTCTTGCGCTTCGGCGGGACGCGTGAAGTCTTCGTAGCAGCCGCCATCGCGTATCTGTAGAGTGTGCTATGGTGGACCCAAAAGGCGAGCCTGCGAGATTCGGAGCCGGGTCTACCATATCGACGTACATTGATTTCGAAGCCAAGAATAGCCTCTGCCTGAGCACTTCTAAACGGTAGGCGGTGCGAATGCAGAGCTGGCGAAGAAGAGTCGCATACTGGTGGTGTTCTTTTGCGGATGTTTAACCGCACACGGGTGCTGGAATGAACAGGTGGAAGTCGGAGTACGCAGACTGTTTTCAGAGTGAAAGTGAGATTCTCTTCTTGTACAATCTTGCAAACTTCCAAAGAAAAGTCGCGTTTGCGTGCCAGGACTATAAGGTCCTTGGATAGAAAGGCAATCACTGGAAAGTAAGTGCCATCACGAACGTGCCGAACCTGCCATGACGATGAATATCCAGCTGGGATTGTTCCCTTGGAGACTCACGCAATGAATGTGACCTTTGGTCCAGTCAACAAAGTAGATTCTTTGATGTCGGCTGGAAAGCCTGCGACGGGTTTTGTAGGTGACCATCATGAGGAGATGGGAGCCCATGACCTCCATCGTGATCTCGCTATCATTTAGAGACTTGCAGTTTAATTCCAGCTCGGGAATAGAGTTGGAGGCTAGTTCGTGAGGAAAGCCTTTGGTGAAGCTTAAGAACTTGATCTGCATTTGTCTCCAATTCGCATCACGACTGTCGAAGAGGGAAATTTAGCATATCGGAGTGAGAGTTGGGAGATACTGACCAAAAAGCGACCACTACCAGATCCTGGTTGACATCGAGTACATACCCCTTCGGGGTGATGGAATGGTCGAGTTGGATGTCCTGCCAGCTACTTTCTTGGGGGCCTTCATCGCCTTGCAGTTGGATGTACGATAGGTTCGCGTATGACCAACCTGGGGCTGTGTGCCAGGTGGAGTCTCCCAAGTGCATCGCTGCAATGTACCCATTCTGCACGACATGTTCGACGGTCCATAGAACGTTGTGATACCTGTGACGTGCGAAAGGCTCCCCGATGTCAAGATCCCACCACGCCATCTCCCAATGTTCAAGTCTCTTGAGGAAGTTGGAACTGCAAACTCCGGGTACGAAGAGATCCTCCACGTCACTGGACATGATTCGGAGGTGGTATTGGAGTAATTGGGAACGTTTAATTATCGCATGGAGGCGGCGACACAATCGTTTGCAGGCGACTAGTTCTCGGAGAGGCAGATAACATAAGAAGATAATGATGACTTCCGCAGGAAGATCGAGGAAGGTAGTGGGCATCGGAAGGGGGAGGGGAATGGGACGATGAGCCACCCTGTATCAGTATCGCGACGTTTTCAATCTGAAATGGTGGGCCGAGCACTGCTCGTGGTATGGCGGTGTGCGAGTAGCAACTGAGAAAGGCAACCAGCCGCCGGTATATTGATCAGGAACGAATATCCCAACACCGCAACGTTCCTTTGCACAGCCAAATACACTGCATCATCAACCGACTCATCTTCCTGTGCTTTTCTTCACGTTCTCAATATCACTCATAGGCCAACCATTGTCGTTGGATCCTGTCTCGATTGTCCTTATTCACTGGCAGAATACGATTTCAGTTGATATATTCCTACCACTAATGTCTTGGGCCACAGGATCCCCCCGCAGAAACTGCAGTTTCGCTCTCCAATTTACCTGAAAAGCTGGAGGGAAATTCCATGATTGAGATTTACAATTATTACCACTGCAGTGTCCTTATCACCTTCAAGTTTTGTCTCACACACTTTTGCTGATCACGTGGATAAGGGGGTCACCCGAATTATTATGTAAGGTTGCAAAACTGAGCGGGGGTCCCTTACCGTCGTGGCTTTTACCATGATGTGGACATTCCTCGTAGAATTTGACCATATCCTACTTCTGTCATCTTTCTTTTATTGGGGATCTCCTCGTGTGATAAGCGGGCTCAGCCTTCCTCTCCTTTACTGATGAGAAAGACGATGAGAACGCGGGGGCTTTGCAAATAATCGATGCCACCTCCGAGTCAGGCTTAGGCGGCGTAAGTTGAAAGCCTAGCCCCAAGCGAGTGGCACACTTGTGAGTGTGTTCTCCATCCTTCCGAAACTTTGAGCACCCATACAACGTTCTAGCCCGCCAAGCCAAGCTTCACATCGTGTGGCTTCTCGGTAATGGGTAGGCTCCTGGGCACTACTGCGCTTTCTTGTTCCCCGCTTTGGAGGCTTTGGAGCAGTCAACGAGACCATGAGGACTTAGCGGCGATAGGATCATTACACGCGGTTGGTTCTGCCCGTTCTGAACGTAGCCGAGCTCTTACATTGGACCCTATGTCTTTTGACCGAAGCCACATCGCAGTTTGATATCGCTCTGAAAGCGCCTCATATCAAATATTTACAAGCCACAAATGAATCAATTCAGCCTGGAATCAGGGTGTCTTTCCAATTTGCGTCGGCCCAGTCACGCGCTCCGTAAATCAACTGAATTGGTCGGCATCTCCCTACTGGTCTGCTTCGCAGAGATCACATTCTCGGTCCTGGTGTTATAAAACATACGGAAAAAATCTTTTAGAAATCGCCGTCAGCTTTTACTAATTTGCAGGATGGTCAAGGGGCCCGCGAGAAACCAAGTGACCCCAAGGATCGGGAGACTCCGGAGTGCAGGTGACTTAGGCTCCCCCAGCTTTTCTGACTGCCTCGGCGTTTTCTGACGTCACCGTACAGCCTCGCTTCCCCTTCGCCCTCATAATGCCCACTCTTTTCGGCCGTCGTAGCCTCGCGAGTCTCTTTTCAGATTTCTCCCGATTGCCTCCGAGGCCATCTTGTAGCATGTTTGCTGTGGAGCGCAAAGAGCCGCAAGCGTCAAGAGGAGAAAAGCGCAGTGGGGGCATGGGGGCCCCGCTGATCATACGGGGGCTTCCGAGATCTCTGAAGACGGCTGCGCGGGTCGATAACGTCTTTCATAGTAAAGCTTGAACTCGCCCAACATCCTGTAACTAGTAAGTCAGCTTATTTCCCCAAACCCGGTCAATTGAACCCTTGTTTACGTTAGCAATTTCACTACCTTCTGCGTCTGATCTGTGCGCTGTTTTTTTACGTGGAGAGAACTGCCCAGGTGCTGTGTACTGAGCCGTTATCGATACGTAGCCAATAACACCGATTCCACAGCCCGGTTCCAATGCCTCAGTCGAATCCTTATACGGCTTATGTCTTTTATTTGTCCTCAGTGTTACTGTTTTCAAAGCACACTAATGACACGAGGTGACTTTCGAAACGCAGCTTCGAGGCAGCTCGATTACGCTATTTTCGTAATCTCGGGGGCCGTTATCTTACGCTACAGCTTAGCCTCGTGTAGAGACTCTAATAGAGGAAATCAAGGATTTGCTTTGTTGGAAATACACAGAAGGGTGCTACAATGAACTAGCGTTGAGATATCTTCTTCTGATCGGCGATAGAATGAACTCGCTCGAACGCTATGAAATGTGGGTTAACCCCGTAGCTAAACATGGCGCAAAAGGTTCCTTACCATCTTTACTGATGCAATCTCTCTCTTCCCATAGCTGCTTCAGCTGTGGAAACAAAAATAGTTAGCGCACAAACCGGATGATCAGAGCGATCACAAACGTTGTGTTTCACGATAAGGTCGTGGACATAGCGGGCTATGAATTGACGGCTGATAGAGCGTAAAAATAAGTGAACAGAATAGTAAAACACAAAACGCGGCACTACAAACATGAGTTTGATAGCAGTGTCACGATTTTCGGGAAGACCAGAGGAGCGGACATGTTCGTCCCAAGTCTTCGAAGCCTGCAAACAGTCTGATAAGCTTCTCGGGGGGGACGGGTGGACATTCATACATGGTAAACCGCGGCATTGGTCATCAAGGCTGAAGTGACTACCACCCGAACGGTGTTACCGCTGAGCTGTGGCGACGGTGAGTGGCATGCAACGAGAGTCAATGAGAAGAGCTGAGAGCTGACTTCGTTCCAGGCTGAAGCTTGCATAGAATCCGATGGGAACCAACTCATGTTTGTGAAAGTGATGGAGATTGAACAACGAAAGGACGCGCCTTTTATTGGCGAAGGCATTTGACAAAAGGACATGTAAAAAAAAGTGATGGCGTGGCGTCTAATGACCACTCTCTCAACGTCCGGAGGCCTAGGCAGTCTTCATGTCCGATGGCGATCGGTTTGCGGGGGCGGAAAAAAAAGGGCGCCACGATGCGCGCGAGCAGCCGTGAGTGTGGTGGTGTGTGGCATCTCCAACCTTGGATTGGTGAACGACTGGAAGAAAAAGATTTGCAGAAAACGAATGCAGCTAAGGGTGCATTGCAGTTCTTGTGGCTAGGCCTGCGGGGAATCCCTGGCCATGCGGGGAGAAGATAATTTCGGAACCCCTATCTTGTCTGAACTTCCAGAACAATACCAAGTTAAGGCCTGTTTTTAGCGTGAGGCAGTGTCTATTACGACAAAACGCCGCGTGGAAGTTTGACACTCACCGTGACTCACTGGGTGCTGCTAGCGCGGCCCATACAAATAAAATGAATTCCACTCCTCCTCATCGTGTGGGGTCCCGTGGGGTGTTTAGTGCGAGGAGTTGGAGTATGCGGGAATGCTCTAGAGCTGGAGCGTGACATGTGATCATGGCATATGATTGAAGGATAATGAAGCAAAAAAAAACAGAGACCCGGGAGTTACAAAGTCCTGGTCAGTCTGCTGCGGCGCCGGTCAGTGGTCACACGAAGGACCCAACTTTGTCACCGAGAAAAGAAATGGCAGCATAAACGATTTCATGATGCCATAGATAGTCAGGGCCGTCAAGCCTGTAAGTCAGCGAAAATTTTGTGTACATAAACCCACCCTGATCCGCCGCGAGCCCGGGATACCCGGGAAAACCGAACAACGTTCAGGGATATTATCTGCCATCATGATGATCCTGCCGCACTCACCGAGGGGTGCCAGCTGTCTCTCAGAAGGAAATTTCTCTGCTGCAAAAGTTGAGTTGCAAATGAAACATGAAACAACAACACTACTCAAGCATGTACTCGTCGATTAACGGGGTATGGTCATCCGCCCGTGGGGTGTGGGGCTGATACCCTGAGCGGGGCCGCAGGATTTCCCCAACCCAATCGATTCTCCCTTTATCGCCGAAGGACGAACATGCGTTTGTCCCAACCTCAACATCAGATGGTAGAGCTCAGTGGGGAAGCCCGAGTGCGAAAAGGATTGCCAATCAGGTCCCGACCGACCTCGGCCATCAACAAAAGGAAGTTCCGTTTCTATGTGTTATGCCAAGGGGGAAGCAGTTCCATGGGAAGGGAGCAGCACAACGCTGACCTCTTGAGGGGATCGAAGAGCCGGTCTAGAACCGCTTGCCGGAATTGACGCGGCAAACACACCGTATAACGCGTGCGGCGTGATGCGGCGTGGTGACGCGACGCCTCGAGGTACGCGCGCCTATACCGCTAATCACCCTCACGGGGGGAAAGGGCAAACTTGTAACTTTTGTCGCCTTTACTTTCTTCAGAAAAGGGAAGAGCAGAGACGGTGTGGACCTCTAGTTTCGTCGTTGCCCGGGCCCTTTGGTCGACATATCAGAGGGTCCGAGAGTCCGATGTCCCCGATCGAGTTCTGAGGGCTGGCCACAACCATGCGTACGGTATCCCAGCCTTCCGTATTAGGGTGCCAAAAAAAGGCCGTTAAATTTCTGATCTCATATGGTCATTTTTGGCCGACGGTCGCTTGATGTTTTTGCTTACCCTCGTGTTGACACACGTCAAGTCAATTTTGGTGCTTCCCTTGCGGGAGTCGAGGAATGTCAGTGGGCAGGCACCAGTTTCACAGAATCATCCATTGATCAGTGAAATCCAAGGTGAAATCGGAGAGTTGGTAAGTTGTGAACGATGAGGAAAGTCGACTATGCCCCAGATCGAAGGAAACTTCGAGTCGACGGCGAGCGTGAAAGCTGTCTTGTCCGGTCCTCGTCGAAGCCTCATACGTCTCACCGCTCACTGGCAGTTTCCCAATTAAAAAGTTTTTTGTTGGGCAAGTAGCCCCGTGACATTCAAGTTCCGGCTGCCGGGAGTCCGTAACCCCCACCTCCACCCTCTCCTATAACAGGGGAACTTTCTGCCAGATAGACTAAGCCTGAGTTGTGCTTCATTGCACATAGATCAAATTATGTGAACTGTAGGACATGAATTGAAAGGTGCCCCTTTAAGAAGGACTGAGTGGATCAAAGTAAGGGTGACTCGATATTATTTCCACTCGGTGACCAATGTACATTACATCAAAAAAGGGAGCGTGCCGTACACAGATGTTCTGCCATCTCTGTACCTGTAACAAAGATCAAGGGACTCTCTTGCTCTATATTTTACAGGCAATGTAGCGGTGAAATGATGCTCATAAAAAATCGAAAAATTTAGACTAAAATCGAGGAAGAAAATCGCAAAGTGTTCCTGTCGATCAGCCTCAAATCCCCTCGCTCCGGTCAACACGATGTGTTCATATTTTTTTTTTTTTTGAAAATCCAGATTGATATAGTGCAATACGCGCATGTTCCATCATTTAAAAGTTGTAACGCTTAAGGCGGAGGGTTCGGTAGCAATTTAAAAAATGTGAGGGACAACATGGGTTGAGATGCCCGAGCCAAATTGTGTGGACACTTCGAAGCGGCGGCCTCAACGCATCATTCGTCTTTGACGCAAAAGTTGATTTGGTCGCCTTGCTGATCCCGGGCTCCTTGGGCACTTACCGAGCTAAAAATGAAAATGCGATGTGCAAAGCTCAGTTCTGAGCGACTCGGATGACCGCGAAAACGAATGCCAGCCTGAGTGCCAGTGGATAGAACCATTTGAGACGGCTCCTGGCTTTGAAAGTCCATCCTCAAACGACTCTTAAACACCTTCCTTCAGCGCTGGGCTACCGGCCGGTGGAAAGCCAACTTCGCTTAAGTTCAGTCTCAAGCTGTGTCGAGTGCGATGCTCCAGACGATATCGATGGTGGTCATCGCCAGTGGTCGACTGGTCGGCTAAATGGTGGTTACTACCACTGTGGCTGATTGCAACGCTATTTTTCGGCATTCCGACTGGGTCGAATATCGGCTGTCATTCAACTTGCTAATAACGGTGGCTACTCTGTGCTCCTCGGAAATTATTTGACGCGCACCTGGGCCAGTGAGCGCCAAGTTGAAATTTATCACCAACGAATCCAATATTAGTTATCGAGAGTAACGCGAACGATTCCAAAACCCCCTTATAAGGGACCATTTGATTTAGCTTCCTAACAAGAAGGCACTGATCTTAGTGATCGGCACACGGTGGGTCCAAAAGTTGCAAACTTCAAGTTGACGGGCATGGAGCGTGAGAATTATTGCACTGATCTGATCAATCTTTGTCAGGGTCGACTCAGCCCGCCCGCCTCGTTGGTTCACCTCGTGCTCGCGGAATTCTTCTACATCACCTAGTCCCACCCTTTCACCAAGATGCCAGCGCCAATGGGCGCCAATCTTATGTGGCTGTCCGCCCTGACAGACTACAGTTGAGACTTCTATTGAGTTACAGGGTCGGGGAGAAGCTTGTATGTCATCGGGTGCAAACAAGCTTGGGTCCGTCTAGTACGATAAGGAATCCTATTCTGCGGCAAACACAAATGATATAAACGTAATTGATGGGGCAATGTAGAGGACGTGAGCCATTCCGTTTGGAGTGTCTGGTGCATGAGCACTAGAGGGATCAACAGAGGTGGCAACATCATCGCTACTCTCTCAGTTGGAAGTTGCAGAAATGAAATAGGCAATGTAGCGATGTAGCAAACCGATGGAAGAGCTAGGACACAGGGACGACTAATAGGGCGACCTTTGGCTCTAACAGGTTCATGTATCACAAATGACACCTACGGCCGGGAACCATACTTCATGTTCTTGCTAGGTAAGTCGGCTTGATATCCTTGGGCGATTAGCAGGCTAACTTCACATGCCAAGTGGACGGCACGCTGATAAATTCGACTACGGGGCCCGCTAGTGCACATCAGATGTCCTTTGAGACAAACCGAAGCATGGAAGTTTGCAGATCCTTAGTGGTGGGAGCGCTGACCAATGGAACGTAGCCATGCGCCATATGTACGCTGCAATGTGTCTTTCGCAGTCCTCTCAGTTGTAGTCGGCCTTAAGGACGCGAATAATTATGTCACCGTAAGCAGCGCGGCTGATATGATAATTAACGGAAGCTCCGCCATTCGGAGGAGTAATCGCACCGGACATCTAAGCACTGGGTCCTGGGCGCCCACCTCGTAATCATCTGAATGGGTCAACACACATGAAACAGAAAAGACGTGCCGATGCCTGTGTGGGGGGAACCGCCCTTGGTCAGGTCAAAATCGCGGGAACAAAGGGTTTTCAGAGGGAAGACCGGACAAATTGAGGTTCCGAGCGACGTCTTGTCAATCCAGAGGCCGAATAACAATGACAGGTATGCAATCTGGGGTTTCCACTGTGCCAAGGTGGTCAAGTGGACAAGCTGGCACAATTGCGTGAGACTGGGAAATGTTGTTATTAGGCACGCATGACGAGAGACCGTAAAGGAAAATACCGATTAAACACCCCGTGGAGAATGCCCATGACAGTTTTCCGCAACTTCTCCGCATACTCTAATCCTAGGTCCAGCCCGAGATATACCCATATCGAATCATTCAATACGTGGCATGCGGAGGCGTATCAGATGGGATGTATGAGATAGGAAGGTCATGGCGGTCTGGTTCGGGCGTCTTGATGTGCCTAATCCCGGGCCAGGATTGCGCCCAAAAGTAACCGCCCACATAAGAAAGACGGACGTCAATCGCCATCAACACTGCCAGCGATATGATATGAGGTCGGGATACAGACTCGGAGGTTGATGAAATTAGAAGGGTTGGAGGTGAGATCGGCAATGGGTGAGACGATGGGGACGATGGGGACGATGTTCACCGCGCCGTTCACAGCCCCTGGGTCAAAAGCGCCAAATCTTGAGATTGGAAACAAATAAAACCAAATTAAAACGACAAGGCGGCTCCGATTAACATTCATATCGCTTTTCTGCTTAATACCCGCGGCAGTCCCAATGATCCTCCATAAAGAGCCCTCCCGTATTGCACCTTTGATCACTTGTCCTTTCCCCTCATGCCCGCATCATTTGACGTCGCAGACACTTACGGTGCCGTCCTCATCGGCGTTTTTGTCGCTGTCGCGTAAGCACTTCTTACTGGCCCCTCCCCTCAACCCTCACTCATCGTTTTATAGCCTCTCCGGAGTGGTCACCTCTCAGACATGCATATACTACCGGTTGTACCAGGGGGATAGGACATCTACCAAACTTACAGTGCGTTGTCCGTTCCAACATCACACTGCTGCTTGTTACTTACCTACCCCCTAAGGTCGCTTTTGTTTGGTGAGTGTGAAATGGAGTTCAGCCCACCTATTGTCCTTACTCACACCTTTCAAAATAATAGGGTAATGGACATCATTCATAGTTGTTTGATATGCACATCAGCGTGGATATATCTCGTCGAAAACTGGGGGAACGTGAAGATGCGGACAGATGGTATTGTGCCGGTGTAAGCGCCGTATATCATATCCTCCCACCATCTATCTAATCTCCCCTGAAATGCAGAACCGTTGCAGTACGTTTCTTTAGCTCTGAAGGTGTCATCACATTCATTTGGCTCCTCCCCCCAAACAGCTCAGCATTGGAGTTACTGTACGTCCAACGCTACTTCTTTTTGTACGAGTCCGTTAATATCAGACAACAGGCGGCCCTCACACTCTGCGTACACATGTACGTGGGCGCTTACCGATTGAGAAATAAGCTGACATATTCGGTCACAGTTTCTTTTTGCGAAGGCTGTTGCAAGGTGAGATCCCATTCGTGCCGTCGCAGAATCCCGTTTAATCATCCTCTTCACAGTGAGCAAAAACAATTGGTACATCGTCGGACCTGCGGTGAAAATCTTTATTTTTGATGGAAACGTGCGCGTTATTAAACTCGATCTTCTGCTTTTAGCTACTCTTAGCGTTTGCGCGTGTCGGTTAGTCATGGTTGATTTTGTCATGTTGCACCAGGTTTGCTGACCCCCCAATAGCTGCAGCTCTCGGTATGCAACATACATATATCCTGTTCTAACAGACACCTGACTACGCTGTCCTCATCACTCAGTCACAACGACCGAATTGTGAGTGAGGCAGCTGTACCCAGACCGGGGGGAAACTGACGAAACCTCTAGGGCTCGTCTCCAATCATTCCCTGCATTCGTCATCCATTACAAGGCACGTTTGTCCGGGTTGCTTGACCCCTGCTGTCTGGCTTACGTCAAGCGTAGCCCGTGTTCACGCTTGGCCTATCACTTTCATCCGCCGTCGATGTGATAATCACTGTCGGGGTGTGTTATTACCTCCAGGGGAGTCGTCGAGGCTTCGGAACGTACGTATTCTTCATGTACCCTAGCGTTAACTGCAACACCAACACTTTCCCAAACCTAGGATGGATGAGGTCATCGATTCAATCATTTTCTACACAATCAGTAATGGCTCGCTCACATGGTCAGTACTCTTTACTTGATAGTGTCCCACTCAAGCGCAGGAGCTCACAAAATACTCCATTGTCAGTATCTCCACTATCGTGTCAATGATTTGCGTAAGCTCCAAATGTTTCCACTTTTGCCATTCTGGATAATGACTCGCATGCATATTCTGATAGTGGCTCACCATGACGCATACACTTATTTTTATGGCAATCCATTTCGCAATCGCCAAACGTAAGAGTCTAGTCTGGCCTCCTCCAAAGTCGAGTTTTGGCTAACTCCGATGGCCGCAGTGTATGCAAACTCTCTTCTCGCGACGTAAGTGACCTTCGATATTGCGACTATGACCCGCGTAGATTAAATGAAACGCGCCGCAGCCTAAACTTGCGACAGGACCTCCGTGGGCGCACCCAGCCTAGGGAGTCAGGAACCCCTCGCCTGTTCCTAAGTTCCTTCCACCGCAACAAGCGTAGCCGGCAACCTCCTGTACGTCTTGAGCTGATACTATGATTAATTTTTCGACCCTCATAAACGACGTAGAACACGACAGTCGACTTGACGACGACTGACGTAGAAGGGGTACGCATGATTCGGCTTTTGAAAAGACTAGGAAACCTGACACAGGTCTGTTGTGTAGCTCCACATCACCGTCGAGAAGACTGTGGATTTCGGCCCCGACGACGATTGCAAGTCGGGACCCTCATCGTCAGAACCGGACCCGCCCTCACCCTTCCGTTTGAAAAGTGCCGTGGTGTGAGCCTGATGTGGCACGTCTTATGCTTGCGCCTACTTGGACAATCAAATAATATTTATCTTACGTGTGTACTCTAGGTGGATGGAGAGCGATGGGATTTGGGATCATATCATCTTGGCGTACTATAACATCTATTACTACTGTGTGGAGATCTATCTTGTGGCTTGGGTTATCGTTGTTTGCTCACGTGCGATTGCTATTCATCCCCCAGCGGGCCCTAGGTAGTACCCAAAATACACTTCGGGGCTAGACGCACTATTCAGTCCTAGTTACTGTATTGTGTCGACGTAACGACGCCTCGAGCAGCCGTGTTCTACCTTTGAACGTGTTTGTTGTACCACGAGGGCGTTTATTGTCGGTGACTGGCTAATCACATTCCAGGGGCTAAAGCAATCAGATTGTCGCCCAAGATGAGGAACCCTCCAGTCACAAAGTAGCACACACAGATTGCGTAGACGGACATATGATTTGTCTGATAGTACCTTTGATAGTACCTGTATGACCTGGAATTGACTTTGTTGAGACATCTGTTCAAATTCGCAGGGTTGATTAGTTGTTTCAGAAAGGCAAGATGGCGTGCATTGCTGCTGGAACTTGAAGCAGGGCTTGGCATGTCAGGGACAACGCCAGGACCCGTCCTGGGAATGAGGTGATATATTTGTTGTATTTCCGCGTGATCAACGCCACCATTTTCTTTCGGTCCCATTGTGTGGTATTGTGGTGTAAGCCAGACCCCAATAATAATGATAGGATTTTCGGTGATCTATCTGTATCCATGCTCACGAAAGACAAGGTAATCAGATCAAACCGTGACTTGATAAGGATCCAATCGAATTATTGTCGTGCATGGACCCATGTGAGGTTGCACTATCTTCATGATTACATTTACGATTTTTAACTTGGCGGTCGGAACGCGAAATTTAAATGCGCCCACAACGTTGCGAGCAGCGTTGGTATCTCGACTTGGAGGACCTCTAATACTTTACCAGCGCTGATACGAGGAGTTGATATATCAGCCACTGCAGCGGCGGTAACACGGCGATAGATTTTCTGATTTGTCCATCCCAATGTCACGAATACAATTTCCATTCTTCTGTCAAACCATTTGTTATCGGGTGTTTTAAAAAGACGACGTTTTTTGAAAAGAAAACTGACGAAGAAGAGCATATCACAAAAAGGAAGGACAGTCCAAATGGAGCTTTTTGGCAGCAGGGTCATTTTTATTTATTGAGTTACGATATGATATGTCAAATCCTGAGACATCGGAACTCGTGACCCATAAGTCATTCCAAAAGTGATCGCGCCACTTTCCTCTTCTCGCTTAGAGCCAAAACGGAGGCCGGAACCCGTGGAACTGCAAAGAGTCACTTCTTGATCATCAAAGAACTTGGCATGTCATCCTTTCTCTAGCGTGTGAGGCCTGGGGGCTGTGTAACCTCAGCTGGCGCAGGCGGACTGCCTCGTTTGAAGGGAGAGTATACCATGTCGGGGCCTGATAGACGTAAAGTTTTTCGCCCTTAAAAAATTGTATCGATATCGGTTACTTACAGTGGTCCGATAGGTCGGTTTCATTAAAGGGCGCTAGCCGACTTCCGCTTCAGGGAGCCTCAGGGAGGGCATGGTGTATGAAGCTATGCAGCCCAAAGGCGCAAGGCGCGCGCATCAGACGCGCACATCAGTGTGAGTGCAGGAAAGGCGGTCCGATATGGAGTAGAATGTATTATTGTACTGCCTGCACCTCGCTCTGATGCGCGCGCCTTGCGCCTTAGGGCTGCATACCGAACAGGACAGAACTATACAGCCGGCCAAGTTTTCCGCCTGGTCCCACTTTCCCAGTCTCGTAGTATATGCCTGACAACCGCTTGTTAACATGTGACGCTGATAGTAATTTTTAAAAACATCCTGTTTCAAGTTGTAAAAGTGCTACAAATATCATATATGTCACGTGTTACCAAGCTAGGCGGACGTCGTGATTAATAATCACTCAACGACGATGGTATTCAAAAACCCCGCTGGTCCATACCCCGTCGGAGCAACGACATTTGCACTGCCAGTTAGACCGACCCGTGTCTTTGGGACGGCGACGGTGCGCTCGCAGACGGGTGGGTTAGTGCCTGCGTTGGAGTTGGACGAAGTTTCCTTCACGGCTTATTACCCCGTGTCTCGCACCGTTGCTGAATCGAGCTCGGTTAAGTGGCTCAATTGGTTTCCGAGGTAAGTCCTACATTGCATCGGCTTTAAACTCGTCAGGCGAGGGTCAACTCGTCTCTTGGCAGACCACTGGCACATACTGTCCGAGGCTATTCCCGCTACGCAGGTGAGCCAGACGTTGACATCGAGCCTCTATCACTCCAGTATCAATTGTCTGAATTGGATTGTGTTTTCAGGGATACCCTCTTTCATACTATGGCCTTTTATGCTCCTCTTCGGATCGCGCATACAGGTGGGCATCATGCTCGTTCAGCTTTCCCTACAAGTCCTTGTTCCAAACTACAGATACCGGTGTTCTCAAATGCTCCGCCACTCCGAGTAACTGACGAACATACCCTTGTGGGCGCCTCGATATCTCCCGAGAGCCGGGATATTCCACAACCTCCTTGGCCCTTGGTCATATTCTCGCACGGACTTGGCGGTGGTACAACGACGTATAGGTACCGGCGCTCTTTTGTCTCGTAAATTTCTCACCATCACATCAGTCAGGTGTGCACACACTTGGCCTCATCAGGGAAGGTCGTTCTCGCTATTGAGCATCGTGACGGAACCAGTCCAGTGTCTAGACCAACATCTGAAAAGACCGGTCAACCATACCCACGATTTTACATTAGACCTGATAAAGTAGTGTAAGTCGGTGGTGTGGCCGTTTGCTTCGGCTAACGCCTTCTTCCGGCAGCTGGGACAAGGGTAAGGACTTTAGCGGCTTCCAAGATCCGCGTTTAGCTTTCCGTGCGGAGCAGCTTGAAATGCGCAAGTGCGAAATATTTCTGGCATATTCCGCATTCCGGCGGCTTATACGTACTGGGGAGCATGGAGACTTGCGGACGATGGATGATTTAGCATTCGATTGGGCATCGTGGGGTGGTGATTGGGTTCGATGCGATAACGGTGTCTCTCTTGTAGGCCATTCGTTCGGTGGCGCAACCATGGTGAGTACTAGTATTGGCGTTTGATGTAGCCACCATGCCGTTAGTGACTTCTTAGAATGTGGTTTTAGCTCACGATTTTGTCGGACCCTTCCCCCAAGGGAGCAGATGATGTGATCATTCCTGTATCACATGGCCTTGTACTAGATCCTTGGCTAGACCCTCTTCCTTCCCCTGGTCCGGTGCTATCCACAGATCGTCAGTCGCCATCGACGTGCCCCAAGCTTATGGTCATCAACTCGGAAGGTTTCACGGTCTGGGAAGATCACTTTAAGCGCGTAGAGGAAATGGTACCTGAATGGCCAGGAAGCACGCTCCTCACCATTGGTGCGTGTCTAGATATATTAGCCGGCGAACGCGGTAGGTGGTTAACCTACCATTGTTCGAACTTTTTTTCAGTTGGTGCGCGACATGTGTCCTTCTCTGATTTTCTCGTTATGCTTCCCGTCCCTCTACGCAATTCCACAGCGCTGCCAATAATGAACGTGATTCAAACGCTCGCGCTATCTTTCCTAGATGATACTATCCCAAATATTGTCAGCAAGATCAATACCCGTGACAAGCTAGAGATTCAGTACACACGATCCCGATTCTGGGCCAAGAAACCACGGCGCAGGCTCATCGGACAGCCCAGCGACATTATTATCCATCGACGTGGCTTTGACATAGACGTAGATACACAAGCAGAGGTTGATACTTAGATGATGATGTGTAACCACTGATTTGGTTTGTTGGTGTTTGTATCGGATCTGTGGTCCATGACTCGAATGACTTTTCTTTAACATTACTCTCCTCTAACCTTTATGGCACCATCAAAGAGTACACCTGCGACGTCTCCAGAAACGGCTGCTTACATCGAATTATTCAAATCCATCGGCCTCACTCAGGCCAAAGCCGCAGAAGCGGCCAAGAGTGCGAAGAGCGCGGCCTTACTCCAGCTCCTCATCGAGAAGCACGAACTTACGGGAGGGCGTATAGATGAGAAGAAAGCAGGACTCGTTGCCGCGCTTGCGGTTCAGGGTGCGAAGATGGGAGAGGATGAGCGTGGATATATCGTCGACGCGATCATCCACGGTCGGCTCAAGAGCAACGATCAGGTGAACGGTGCGTAAGGTCGCATACGCGTCGGAACAAATCTGGCTCAATGAAAATGCATCTAGCGGCTGTCAGATACCTCGAGTCACACCACCTTCCCGTAGATGACGTTCAATTCGACACCGAATGTGGTGTTGGTTAGTTTCACCCTTACCCACTGTGCCCTTGCACTTCATCCCCCCAACTCATGCGACACAGGATTCAGCATTACTCCCGAGGCGCTAGCCAACGCCGTTTCCGAGTACGTCAACTCCCCCGCTGTCGCAGGGTGGACAAGCATGGGCACGACTATCACCGCGCTCAAGAGCACACCTGAGCTGCGTTGGGCGAACCCGCTTGAGCTGAAGAATGCCGTCGAATCTGCGCTGACGGATAGGTTCGGCGCGAAGGAGGCGGCAAAGCCGAAGAGCAAGGTGCGCCTGCACCCAACAACCCTGTGCAGTTTTGCTGATTGACATGCTGCGCGCGTCCAGGAACCCAAGTCGGCAAAGGCTGTTGTTGAGGCCGAGGCGTCACCTGCTTCTGCACCTGCCGCGTACAACTCCAGAACGGTGTTCGAGGAGGGCTTCCTTGGCAAGCTACACAAGCCAGGCGAGAACCCACAGGTCACGCCAGCACTGCGCGACGCACACCTCAAGGCCACCGGCGGACTTGTGTACACGCGCTTCCCGCCAGAGCCGAATGGCTACCTACATATCGGTCACTCCAAGGCCATCTTTATCAACTTTGGGTACGCCGCTCACTACGGGGGGAGGTGTTATCTGAGGTACGATGACACGAACCCCGAGGCAGAGGAGGCGGCGTACTTTGAGAGCATACTGGAGACAGTGAGGTGGTTAGGCTATGAGCCATGGAAGATCACATACTCGAGCGACTACTTTGACCAGCTGTATGATCTGGCGGTCGAACTTACACGGAGAGACAAAGCCTATGTTTGTCATTGTACAGGTGAGATCCGGTCGGCTTCTTTTTGCACACACTTCCTTATCTTATGGCTCAGGAGAAGAGATCCATACTCATCGAGGTGGAGATGATGGTGGCGCGAGGACCGCGTGCATACATCGTACACGACCAATTGAAGAGTCTCTACGAGAATTCGAGAACATGAAGCTGGGAAAGTACAAGCCAGGAGAAGCTATTCTTCGCATGAAGCAGGACCTAGATGACCCGAATCCGCAAATGTGGGACATGATAGCATATCGCGTCCTCCTCGCGCCGCATCATCGGACAGGCGACAAGTGGAAAATTTATCCGACATACGACTTCACACATTGCTTAGTTGACAGCTTCGAGAACATCTCGTACGTTGAAGATTCGTTTATCACTGATTGGTTTTTGTCTAAATGTTGAATATAGCCACTCACTATGTACCGTCGAGTTCATCGCCTCTCGCCAGTCGTACGAGTGGCTGTGTGACGCGGTGGACGTTTACAAGCCTCGTCAGTCCGAGTATGGGCGTCTTGCCCTCCAAGGAACGATCACCTCAAAACGCAAGCTCCTAGCGCTCGTGAAGGAAGGCTATGTTCTGGGGTGGGACGATCCCCGATTGTACACCCTTATTGCATTGCGGCGACGCGGCGTTCCTGCTGGTGCAATCCTTTCGTTTGTTGGCGGCCTTGGAGTATCGACTGCTATCTCAAATATCCAGCTCGCGCGATTTGACCAGGCTGTCCGCTCATATCTCGAGAACAGCGTCCCGCGACTGCTGATGGTTCTCAAGCCGCTCAAAGTAACGCTCGAGAATGTGCCCGAGGACTATGTCGTTTTTGTTGAAAAGGCACTCCACCCCAAGGTACCCGCTCTGGGCACTGCAAGGTTACCCTTCACGCGCACAGTCTACATTGACCGGGATGACTTCCGTCTGGAAGACTCTGCGGACTACTTCCGCCTGGCACCGGGAAAGACGGTCGGCTTGTTCCAAGCACCACACCCCATTACCTGTACATCCTATAAGACTGATCCGGTGACAGGGGAGGTGACAGAGCTCATCTGCCGCCTTGAAAACGGCACCGACGGGAATGCTACCAAGAAGCCCAAAGCGTTCATACAGTGGGTAGCAGAGCACGCCGAAAGCGGCAGCCCGGTACGCGTCGACGAGACGCGCATCTTCTATCGGCTCTTCAAAACCGACAACCCGCTCGCGGCTATACCGAACTACAAGGCAGACGTCGACCCGAATAGCTTGGAAACCGTCAAGGGTGCGCTTGTCGAGGTTGGCTTTTGGGCACTCGCGAAACGTGCGTACGCAGATGCGGTGCGCGAGAGCACCGAGCGCACCGAGCGCGCGCTCGCAGAGAACGCAACCGAGGCACGGCCAGCGGATCCTGACACGCCGGCGGTGACAAGCGCACAGCTGGTCGGGAAGGAGTGCGTACGTTTCCAGGGCCTACGCGTCGCGTATTTCGCGCTGGACAATAAAGATGCGCGTATTGCGTGCCTGGACGAGACCGAGAACGTCGCCCCTGGTCGCAGACAGGGAGATTACCTGGTGCTCAACAGGATCGTGAGCTTGAAGGAGGATTCGGGTAAGACTTCTGTGTGAGCATGTGGGCTGCCTACTCGGCGAGAAGTAGGCCGATACGATAAATTTGGGGGTTTGTTGTATATTCTCTCTGGCTTCTTGAACGCCTACCATTCGACATCCGACATCCGACCTCAGCATTACCAAAAATTGCATGTACAGTATTACTTGAAGGAGGGTGATAGAACTTGTTTAGAAGTAAGAAATCACTTTATTTACGCGCAGACGTAATCATGACCTCGGCCTTTGTGCCTGCCTAATTTGCTGCTCTTTACAGTTTACAGGTCTGCCTTGCCTGATTCAAAAAGATTGCGTTTTTGCTCGTCGCCAGGGAACGCCAGGGGAATTTGATATTCCCCCCAAATTTTCAAGAACACACTTCCTACTCCGTCGGATAAGTCCATGGATCGGAGGAGCGTTGATTTGTCGACAATTTTTCTCGCGTCATACCACCACACTCAGGCACATGGTGGTACTTTAGGTTTGCTAGCGAGGAAATTCTCTGCAAAAAATTAAGCGGGGTGATCTCTTTGCCCGAGACTATCATGCCTGTCGCAATTGTCCAGGATGGCACCCTGTGCTTTTCGTATGAAGATTCTGGCGCGCTGGATGGACCATACACCACGCTCGTCATGGTGCATGGGACTGGTTTTCATTCAGGTAAGTTGAACAGACGTCGTGCTACCTTGATGGTTTCTGATTCCTATCGTGGGTGGGTGGGCCGCCGCCGCATAAATTACATCTAGGCATCTTCAGTCCAATGATCCAGTTCGCAGCTGCGAACCGAGTTCGTCTTATCCTCCTTAACAGACGAGATTATCCAGGCTCGACGCCTTTTTCGGACACCGAGCTCGCTGAGCTGGGTAGCCCTGACCTGGAGACACGTGCCAAGGCCCTTGCTCAGCAAGGTATCGATATTGGTTTGTTCCTTGCGTGGCTAGTCCGCGAGGAGAAGCTTCCTCCCGTGAGCACCGATCGGAATGGGCAACAACAAGGCGGAATTGTACTTGTGGCATGGTCACTTGCCCACACTCCTCTAGCGGGTTTCCTCGCGCACATCGATGCGCTTCCAAACGACGCCCTTCGAGCTCTCGAGCCATGTCTCAGATCATACTGCATCTTCGGTGAGAGCAACAAGCACTATTATTTTTATTTTTTTACCAGCCTCTCAACCCTATCATCCATGCTCTTACTCCAGATTCGCCGCACGGCTCTTTCGGCCTCCAGACGCCCAGCGAATACAACCCCCTGGTCGACTCGACTTATCCGATGGAACAACGTGTGCCACGTTTCTACTCCTGGGTGTCGGCGTACTACACACACTCCGAACTCGCACGCAAGACCCACGATCCTGCCCTGCTCGACACCACACCGCCACCTTATCCCCCTCCACCATGTGCGCACCCCGCAACCCTCGACGTGATGGCACCAGCGTCACTCGAGGCCCTTTCGTGGCCCGGTCCGATTCAGGGCTCGGAGGCTCTGCTCCACGGCATGCCCCTCAGTCTTACGTTCGAAGAGACACGTCGCATGTTGTTCGACGAGGGCCTGGGCAGGGTGCTGCCGCGGTGCAAGGTCATCGTCTTGTGGGGAGAAAATACGCTCTGGGAAATGGTGGGCGCCGCGTGGGCCATGGAAAAACTTTACCAGGAACGCGAGGCTGTCGGCCAGGTTTACCGCACGCTTGAGATCGTGGAGATTCCTGGCGCGAATCACTTTGTACGTTTTTTTTCCATCTACCTTTGAGAATGTGGGAGTTGAGTTGTTGACGAAAGTAAATGTGTAGCCCCACTGGGATGAACCCGAGGCAATGATCCGGTTCCTTAATTCTGTTGTATGATTATCACGAGGGCTTAGTACAGATCTCTTATCTTGGGCATGGGGCTAGCTGTGGGGTGGATACAGTACTTCTCTCGGTTGGAATTTTGTCTTTAAAATTGTTATTACTCCTTCGCGTATGCGTATATTTATAGCTTTGGCTCCTTCAAGAGGCTGCCCAGAGTCCTTGATGCCTGTTGTGATAGCCCGGGAGTGAGTGAGGGTCGCACACGGTCCGAGTCCGTGCTCTCAGCCGGCCCGGTCGTGCAGCCAGACTTGGCAACCAAAATACTGTACTCGGCTTTACCGTAAAGTCACCAGTACAGTATTTAGAGAACCAAGATGGCTATTCCGCGAAAAGTCATCAAAAGACTTGGCTTCTTCGCCCGCACTGACAGAGATCAAAATGCATACTCCCCTCTGCTACCTTCCACACCATCTACAAGTTCTGGTGCCACCATGTCGTACACTGTCCCTGAAGCGGATCCACCGAACCCTGAGCTTGTCGTCCCTAATGTCCCTGTTATTGCCCCACAGAGCTACAACGAGCCAGTCGTCACCCGAAAAGAGTTATGGAGTTACTATTGTATGTTTCGCACTTTTATCTCCTCGCGATTGTTTTCATGACTGTTCGTCAGTGTATTATAACGGAGATAATGTATGCCCCCCCTATCGTGTTACTTCCAGCCTCAAGTTCTGAGAATTTCGATGTGTGTGGGTGATATATAGGGAGTTGGTCCCTTTAGTAAGGCTTCCTTGGCTTGGTTGAAAGGGCATTATTGATAATTTCGACACGCACGAAAAAAGCCTACTCCTTCATACTCTTCCAGGCCCTCACTGTCGCTGCAGGCTACGATCCAGTGCGTGGACCAGGGTCATCCTGTATGGATGCTAATGCTTCCGGGAAATGCGTCGTTCCCTGGGGGAATGGGACAAAGGCCGTGGCCTCTGTTGTGTTGATTGCTAATGGTACCAGTTTTGCCGTGCGCCACTTTCGCTTCTTGAGTTCCTTGTTCCTGATATCTATTCCAGATCATGACAGTCATATTTACGACTGTCAGCTCAGCGGCAGACTATGGGACGTTTGGGAAGTGGCCGCTTCTTATCACGACTCTTATTTGCTGGGCAACCCAATTTGCAAGCTTCACCCTTACGTGTAAGTGGACCTGTTGTATTGGTGGATGTACGCGCTAAGTGAACATAACAACAAATAGCTGCGAGTCTTTGGGGTGTTGCGATGGCTCTGTATATGATCAGTTTCATCTCATATGGTGCCACGCTCGTCTTCTATGCGGCTGCTTTTCCACGGCTAGCCCGCAATACGCAGCATTCACGGGATTTGAGGGAGAAATTCGACCAAGGTGAGATACCCGTGGAGGTGTACGAGCGGGAGGAGAGTCTTGAAAAGAACAGGATCAGCAATATCAGCACGGTAGGTAGTTCATGCGTTTCCTGGCGGACGTTTGGGTTAATGACGCGATCTGGCAGACTCACAGCAACATTGGGTACATAGTAACAATGGTTCTGAATTTGTCGCTTCTGGTTCCCCTTCGGGATAATCCAAAGGTTGACAACTACATAATCGTCTTGTGAGACTCCCTGCGTTTATTGTGATTCAAAAGATCTATTCACGGTCAAAATCTAAGGACGAACGGCTACTGGGTTCTGACTGGTATCTGGTGGTGTGCGTATTCTCTGACCATTTGATCTGGAACGCGCACTGATGAGTACCCCAGTCATATACCAGCAGCCTCGACCAGGGCCAAAACTGCCAAAAGGAGAGAGGTATCTCACGATTGGCTGGAAGCAGGTCCGTAATTGTTGTGTTTTTTGTTTCCTCGCATCTCATTTCAAACAAGACCTGGGCCGCGTTGAGGCAGTACAAGGAATTGCCCTATACATTTACATACCTAATCGCTTTCTTCTTCCTTGCTGATGTACGCTCTCCCCTTATGACAAGTTGAATCTGACAGGTCAGACGACTCTACCTAGGGCCTGAACACTACTGGAACGCTGGTGTCGATTTGCCAGAATGATAAATTCTCCTTCTCCTTCCTTCAGGTCACGTATCTTGGCCTCGCACAGGCAGCTACTTCAACTGCAAGTACACTCGGCTTTTGGTACATCCAGCGCCACTGGAAGATCAGTACAAAGAAAATGGTATATCTACGACAAATGTTGTTCGACGCATGCACTGACGGTAATACAGTTCGCTGTGACAAATGTAGTAACAGTCCTGATCCCGTTATGGGGTATGATTGGCGTCTGGACACCAAAGTTCGGGTAGGGGTTCTCAAGTCCTTCCTCGTTTTCTGCTGGAGCAATGGGGCGGATATCATGTGCAGGTTCCACAATACATGGGAGTTCTGGGCGTACAATGTGGTGTTTGGGCTTTTTCAAGCACCATACTACGCTTTCTCACAAACCATGATGGCCGAGCTCTCCCCACCCGGTTTCGACAACATGGTGCGTCTGATCAATCTCTTCCCCATCTCGAGCTTGAAAAAAAGACACACGTTAAAATGTAGTTTTTCGGATTGTTCGGATTGTCCAACCGCGCGTCGTCCATCATCGGGCCGAACGTGATCCAAGTGATCATCAACAAATCAGGCAACAACTGGGACGGGTTCCCGTTCTTGTTTGCGATCTGCCTCGCGGCAAGTCTACTTATCTGGTTCACGGTGGACGTGGAGAAAGGGCGGCGGGCCGCCGTGCGGTGGGCTGCGGAACAACGGGGGACTGCCAACGCTATATATTCTGATAGGCTCGACGATTGAGATTTTGAGAATCTACGACTTTGAAGAAAACCCAGTCTCGCGACAAGATGCGGGTACTTGCTTGTTCGATTACCTTTCCTTTTATATCCGCCTCTTGGGCAATGGATTTTACTGCACACAAACACTACATTGTACCAAGCATTGTACGTACATACGCACATCTAGCATTTAGTTGTAAAGCTTTGAGCGCTTTGAGCGCTTGAAGTTGACTTGCTTATATAAGCAGTGTTGATTATCAGCCCAATTGAAGGCGCTCAACTGAAGGTGTCTGTCTCTTAGGACGTGTGCACAGCTCTCCAATGTCTCAAACTGGATACCGGGCCGTCGATATAGCTGATCACGAGGAGGCGAATCACCAAGGTAGATTACCCTTCCACTCGATGTTAATCCTTCGTCACTCGTGTGTGTCTAGATGCTACCCCGAACTCGGCTGAGATCGCCCACAACCTGGAACCGAAGTCTAAATTTACGGATGGCTCAGAGCCACTTTTCAACATGTATTGCGATATGACAAAGCAGGACAATGACAAGGTTAATGCCGATCTGGATTCGATCAACAATATCGTCATCTTCGTGCGCACTGTTCATTTTCGTGTCCTCCATACACCAAGTGAATATTACAGATGAGTTTGTTTTCTGCAGTCTCGGCATCAGTACTTGCCGTGACGTTACCGGACCTCAAACAAAATCCACAGGCTACGTCCGCATATTACCTCGAGAATATGTACAAGTTGCAAGTTCTCGCAGGCTCCCCCAACGCATCTTTCCCCGTCACGGCCACCCTGGCTCAATCTCGATTCTCTCCTCCACTATACACCATTTGGGTGAACATACTCTTGTTCGCGAGCTTGTGTCTCGACATTTTCACTGCATTTATGGCAATCTGGATACGGGGACGTGTGCGACGTTACCTCGCAGATACTGAGTCCCCGCATATCACCCCCCACTACCGAGCACGGATGCATAAGATCCTCGTCAGCGAATTCTATCATTCGCTGGCATTTTTTCCACTAGTGATCATGCTCTGGCTTTCCCCAATCTTTTTCTTTGCCGGCCTTTCTCTATATCTCTTTAATATCAACCGGGTTGTCTTTGGCGCCGTCATTGGCGTCATAGGCCTTTGCTTGATCGCATTTTTCCGCGTCTTGTATTGGCTAGATAAAGTGAGTGCGTCTTATAGGGTGCACTTTTTATTATTCATCGTTTGTTCTAAGATCAAACCTGATTCGTCGTTTTTTTTAGGTTCCGTCTAGGTCGAGATCGTCAACGAAGACCGATGACAGTGTCTTGTTCCGGCTATCCGAGGCTCTCGTCGAGGATTCCAGCCTTGTGGAATTTTTTGAGAAAATCCCTAGCTTCGGCCGTTCATCAATAGTAACCAGTCCTATACGCAAGATTACTAATTTGGGAGATCAAGAGCTGTACGAAGCTGTGAAACGATTACTGAAACGTGCTCGGTCATCCGAAATCCTCTCTTACCCGGAGAAGATGCGGCGACTCGTAGCCTGCGTGAACTTTGCAGATACTATCCGGCGCTCGAATGTGACGTCCTTATTCCTCGAGGACATATCCAATTGGGACTTGCATAACGCTTTGCAGTCCGTCGAAATGAGGCGATTCTTGAAGAGCCACGGCAACCGGAGCTGGGAGAAGATTGGGTTGTGTGCACAAAGCGTTGTTGCTTGCATCCTTTCAAACGTGCAGGGAAGCGACGACCTTTGGGTTACACTCGCTGCGCATCAATTAGGCAAATCGAAAGACCACATTCGTGGCTATCTCGAACATGGCAATGACAGCGTTTTACTTGCCAATCTGCTACTTGCCAACCTGACCCACATCACTCACAAGATCTTTCACGCTTTGAAGTACAACCGAGAGATGGCCGCGGCTGCACCCATATTACTATCACTTTCCAAATTTGACATACGAAATACCGTTCCTGAACTGCAGAATAGCTTCCTTTCTCTGTGGCATGAGATTGAACACAAAGTTCCCCAGGACATCCGCGACATCCTCCTCAATCTTTATCATGCTTTGCATGCAGCTCAGGGCGCCAATGATGCCCCGACAAGACCATCCATTGTTTCACCTAGTGCTGTCCATGAAGTGGAGCGACATCACTCCATAACTACTGTCTCATCCCATTCCACCGGAGGAGGCCGCGGCCGTTCTGGTACTTCACGGTATGTAGTTTCCCACTGCCACTGCAGCCTTGGCTAATACCCAATCTAGCAACCAACCTAGGGTTTGGACTCTCGGTCCTTTTGTCGCACAGCCCGCTCATCCCCCTCCATTTCCCCCGCCTGAGGGAACTCCTGGTTTTCGTCCTTACGTTACAAGCACTGCACCCCCTCATCGCGCATCACGACGGTCAGGACCTGAGCGATCCAACTCAAATGAAATAGCTGCTCCATCGTACCCGCCGCCAACCACTGGCAGGTATATCGGTTGAAAATCGCGACCCGCACTTGGTCCCCGTATGGCCTGAAAGTTGTGACTGTGCTGATAGTCTTTATCGTCTCAAGACTAAGCCATTGTTTTCTAGACAACGTTGGCTCTGCCTGCAACGTGCGACAGGTAGCTAGGCCCTTAAAGCACGAGGGATTCTTTTTGCACATTTTCTTGGAATTTTCGCATGAGGAGATCGTATATAAATGTCCCCTCCGTTATATGCTCCCCTTTCATGCCCTTAGAGTCTTGCTAGCCTTTTCCCTTGCCTCCGTTTGATTGAATTAGTGGTGTAGTGAATATTGTATGTGAGCGAGGAATTCCAACTCATCTCATGAAACCTGTCTGGTGATGACCAGAAGCACAAGCTTAATGCTGGGGAAATCCCTTCAAGCAGATCGTAGGACCGTGACCGTCCGTCTTTGACGAAGGATTCAGGGCCAAAAAACCGTAGAGATCCTATTCGTGCCGTGCAAAAAAAAAACATTGTTGGGGACCTACTGTAATAATCTCCACCCGTGACGTCACATTTACCTTGCGGCATAAGGTTCGATAGTTAATCCACCTGCAACAACGGGGACGGCTTCCCGTTCCTGTTTGCAATCTGCCTCGCGGCAAGTCTACTTATCTGGTTCACGGTGGACGTGCAGACGGGCCACCGTGCGGTGGGCTGCGGAACAACGGGGACTGCCAACGCTATATATTCTGATAGGTTCAACGATTGAGACATTGAGTCTCCACGACTTTGCCTTACCTTTTTATATCCACCTCTTGGGCGATAAATTTTACTGCACACGAACACTACAATTGTACGTATGCACATCCTGGCATTTAGTCGTAATTTTGGGGGTGCTTTGACCGCTTAAATGCCTTGATTATATAAGCTGTGTTGATCGCGTTATCGCGCTATCAACCCAGGTCTTGGCCCAGGTGTCTCTCTCTCGGGACGTGTGCACAGCTCTCCGATGTCTCAAACTGGATACAGGGCCGTCGACATAACTGACCATGAGGAGGCGAATCACCAAGGTAGATTACCCTTCTACTCGATGTTAATCCTTTGCCACCCATATGTGCCTAGATGCTACCCCGAACTCGGCTGAGATTGCTCACAATCTGGAACCGAAGTCTAAATTTACAGATGGCTCAGTGCCACTTTTCAACATGTATTGCGACATGACAAAACAGGACATTGATAAGATTAATGCCGATCTTGATACGATCAACAATATCGTCATCTTCGTGCGCACCTGTTCATTTTTATGTTTTCCATACCGTTTCTCACACCAAGTGAATATTGCAGATGAGTTTGTTTTCTGCAGTCTCTGCATCAGTACTTACTGTGACGATCCAGGACCTCAAGCAAAATCCACAGGCTACATCCGCATTCTACCTCGAGAATATGTACAAGCTGCAAGTTCTCGCAGGCTCCCCCAACGCATCTTTCCCTGTCACCACCCTGGCTGAATCTCAATTCTCTCCTCCACTATATACCATTTGGGTGAACATACTCTTGTCCGCGAGCTTATGTCTCGACCTTTTCACTGCGTTTATTGCTCTGTGGATACGGGGACGTGTGCGAGGTTACCTCGTGTCTACTGAGTCTCCGTATATCAGCCCCCTCTACCGAGTGCGGATGCATGAAATTCTTGTCGGCGAATTCTATCATTCGCTGGCATTTTTTCCACTAGTGATCATGTTGCTTTCCCCATTATTGTTCTTTGCCGGCCTTTCTCTATATCTCCTTAATATCAACCGAGTTGTCTTTGGTACTGTCATTGGTTGTATAGGCATTTGCTTGATCGCATTTTTCCATGTCTTATATTGGCTGGATAAAGTAAGTGCATCTTATAGGTGCACTTTTCACTCGTCGTTTATTCGGAGGTCAAACCTGACTCATCTTTTTTAGGCTCCGATTAGGTCGAGATCGTCAACGAAGACCGATGACCGTGTCTTGTTCCGGCTATTCGAGGCTCTCGTCGAGGATTCCAGCCTTGTGGAATTCTTTGAGAAAATCCCTAGCTTCTGCCGATCATCAATAGTAAAAAGTCCTATACGCAAGATTTCTAATTTGGGAGATCGAGAGCTGTATGAAGCTGTGAAACGATTACTGAAAAATGCTCGGTCATCCGAATTCCTCTCTTACTCGGAGAAAATGCGGCGACTCATCGCCTGCGTGAACTTTGCTGATACCATACGACGCTCGAATGTAACGTCCTTAATCCTCAGGGACATATCCAATTGGGACTTGCATAACGCTTTGCAGTCCGTCGAAATGAGGCGATTCCTGAAGAGCCACGGCAACCGCAGCTGGGAGAAGATTGGGTTGTGTGCACAAAGTGTTGTTGCTTGCATTCTTTCAAACGTGCAGGGAAGCGACGACCTTTGGGTTACACTCGCTGCGCATCAATTAGGCAAATCGAAAGACCACATTCAGGACTACCTCGAATGTGGCAATGACAGCGTTTTACTTGCCAATCTGCTACTTGCCAACCTGACCCACATCACTCACAAGATCTTTCACGGTTTGAAGTACAACCGAGGGATGGCTGCGGCTGCACCCATATTACGACCACTTTCCAGATTTGACATACGAAATACCGTTCCTGAACTGCAGAACAGCTTCCTTGCTCTGTGGCATGACATCGAACACGTGCTCAGAGACAGAGTTCCCCAGGAAATCCGCGACGTCCTCCTCAATCTTTATCACGCCTTGCGTGCAGCTCAGGGCACCAATGATGCCCCGACAAGACCATCCATTGTTTCACCCAGTGCTGTCCATGAAGCGGAGCGACATCACTCCATAACTACTGTCTCATCCCATTCCACCGGAGGAGACCGCGGCCGTTCTGGTACGTCACGGTACGTAGTTTCCCACTGCCACTGCAGCAACAGGCAACATTGGCTAATACCCAATCTAGCAACCAACCTAGGGTCTCGACTCTCGGTCCTTTTGTCGCACAGCCCGCTCAACCCCCTCCATTTCCCCCGCCAGAGGGAACTTCTGGTCTTCGTCCTTACGTTGCAGGCACTGCACCTCCTCATCGCGCATCACGACGCTCAGGACCTGAGCGATCCAATTCAAATGAAATCGCTGCTCCATCGTATCCGCCGCCAACTAGGTATATCGGTTGAAAATCGCGACCCGCACTTGGTGCCCGTATAGCCCGAAAGCTGTGACTGTACTGATAATCTTTATCAGTCCTTTATCGTCTCGAGACTAAACCGTTGTTTTCTAGATAACGTTGACTCTGCCTGCAATGTGCGACAGGTGGCTAGGCCCTTAAAGTGTGAGGGATTCTTTCTGCACATTTTCGCACGGGGAAATCATTTATATCCATGCACCCTCCATCATATGCTCCCCTTTCATGCCCTTAGAGTCTTGCTAGCCTTTTTCCTTGCCTCCCTTTGATTAAAGTTAGTGTTGTAGTGAATGTTGTATGTGAGCGAGGAATTCCAATTCATCTTGTGTGGTGATAACCAGAAGCACAAGCTTGATACTAGGAAATTTGTAATCCCTCAATTCAAGCAAATTGTAGGACCGTGACCATCCGTCTTTGACGAAGGTTTCAAGGGAAAAGAAAACGTAGAGATCCTACTTGTGCCGTGCAGAAAAAAATTGTTGGGGACCTACTGTAATAATCTCTACTGTGACGTCGCAATTACCTTGTAGTAGAAGTACCTTCTTCCATTCGTCGGTCACATAGAATAGCAGCAACTGAGCTGCAAGGGGGAAACGCGCGCCGTGAAGAGCTTGAGAGGGAATGTTCGAGGTGAAGCTACTTGCGGCGGAAACGGTTTTGGGACACCGGCGTTTCATCAGACGGAGGACTTTCAGTTAGTCTGCTGGCCTGCGAAGTAAAAACTTCGAATCAGCCCAAACTACATTGAATGCGAGGCGGCGCAAGATAAAGAAAGCCTAGTACAAAATTATTAAATTTTGGGTGCTTTCAGCGCTTGATGCTGTCTTCATTATATAAGCTGTGGTTGATTCGATCACGTGATCGCGTTATCAGCCCTTTCTCTCTCCTCGGGCGGTGTGCACAGCTCTGAGCTCTCCAATGTCTCAAACTGGATACCGGCCCGTCAGAGCTGACCACGAGGAGGCGAATCGTTCAGGTAGATTACCCTTCTACTCGATGTTGATCCTTTTCCACCCGTATGTGCCTAGATGCTACCCCGAACTCAGATGCGATGGCCCACAATCTGGAACCGAAGTCTAAATTTACGGATGGCTCAGAGCCACTTTTCAAAATGTATTGCGATATGACAAAGCCCGACAATGACAAGATTGATGGCGATCTGGATTCGATGAACAGTATCGTCATCTTCGTGCGCACCTGTTCATTTTTGTGTTTTCCATACCGTTTCATACACCAACTGAATATTACAGATGAGTTTGTTTTCTGCAGTCTCTGCATCAGTACTTGCCGTGACGATCCCAGACCTCAAACAAAATCCACAGGCTACGTCCGCATATTACCTCGAGAATATGTACAAGCTGCAAGTTCTCGCAGGCTCCCCCAACGCATCTTTCCCTGTCACGGCCACCCTGGCTCAATCTCAATTCTCTCCTCCACTATACGTCATCTGGGTGAACATATTCTTGTTCGCGAGCTTGTGTCTCGACATTTTCACTGCATTTATGGCTCTGTGGATACGGGGACATGTGCGACGTTACCTCGCAGATACTAAGTCTCCGCAGATCATCCCCCACCAACGAGCACGGATTCATGAAATTCTCGACAGCGGATTCTATCATTCGCTGGCATTTGTTCCACTAGTGATCATGCTCTGGCTTTCCCCAATATTTTTCTTTGCCGGCCTTTCACTATATCTCTTTAATATCAACCGAGTTGTCTTTGGCGTCGTCATTGGTGTCATAGGCCTTTGCTGTATCATATTTTTCCGCGTCTTATATTGGTTGAAGAAAGTAAGTGCGTCTTATAGGGTGCACTTTTCATTCGTCGTTTATTCGGAGGTCAAACCTGACTCATCTTTTTTAGGTTTCGCCTAGGTCGAAATTGTCAACGAAGACCGATGACCGTGTCTTGTTCCGGCTATTCGAGTCTCTTGTCGAGGATTCCAGCCTTGTGGAATTCTTTGAGAAAATCCCTGGCTTCTGCCGATCATCAATAGTAGACAGCCCTAAACACAAGATTACTAATTTGGGAGATCAAGAACTGTACGAAGCTGTGAAACGATTACTGAAACGTGCTCGGTCATCCGAATTCCTCTCTTACCCGGAGAAAATGCGGCGACTCGTCGCTTGCGTGAACTTTGCAGATACTATACGGCGCTCGAATGTAACGTCCTTAATCCTCGAGGACATATCCGATTGGGGCTTGCATAACGCTTTGCAGTCCGTCGAAATGAGGCGATTCCTGAAGAGCCACGGCAACCGTAGCTGGGAGAAGGTTGGGTTGTGTGCACACAGCGTTGTTGCTCTCATTCTTTCAAAAGTGCAGAGACGTGACGAACTTTGGGTTACACTCGCTGCGCATCAATTAGGCAAATCGAAGGACCACATTCGGGAAGACCTCGAACGTGGCAATGGCAGCGCTTTACTTGCCAACCTACTACTCGCCAACCTGACCCACATCACCCGCAAGATCTTTCATGCTCTGAAGGACCGAGAGATGGCCGCGGCCGCACCCCTATTACGATCACTTTCCAGATTTGACATACGAAATACCGCTCCTGAACTGCAGAACAGCTTCCTTGCTCTGTGGCATGACATCGAACTTGCGCCAGCTCCCCAGGAAATCCGCGACGTCCTCCTCAATAATTACCGCACCTTGCCAGTGCGTGAGGCTCAGGGCACCTATGTTGCCCCGACAAGACGATCCATTGTTTCACCCATTGCTGTCCATGAAGCAGAGCGACATCACTCTGTCTCATCCCATTCCACCGGAGGCCGCGGCCGTTTTGGTACTTCACGGTCTGTAGTTTCCCACTGCCACTGCAGCATCAGGTAACATTGGCTAATACCCAATCTAGCAACCAACCTAGGGATCGTACTCTCGGTCCTTTTGTCGCACAGCCCACTCAACTCCCTTCATTTCCCCCTTCAGAGGAAGCTTATGGTCTTCGCCCTTACGTTACAGAAACTGCACCCCCTCAGGGCGCATCACGTCCTTTTGTTGTACCCCCCGCTCAACCCTCTCCAGAGGAAACTTACGGTTTTCACCCTTACGTTACAGAAACTGCACCCCCTCAAAGCGCATCACGTCCTTTTGTTGTAGAATCCGCTCAACCCGCTCAATTTCCCCCTTCAGAGGAACCTTATGGTCTTCACCCTTACGTTACAGACACTGCACCCCCTCAACGCGCATCACGTCCTTTTGCTCAACCCCCTCCATTTCCCCCTCGAGAGGAAACTTATGGTTTTCAACCTTACGTTACAGACGCTGCACCCCCTCAACGCGCATCACGACGCTCACGACCTGAGCGATCCAATACAAATGAAAGCGCTGCTCCATTGTATCCGCCGACAACCATGTATCCCAGCTGAAACTCGCGACCCGCATTTAGTCCCCGTATGGCCCGAAAGTTGTGACTGTACAGATAGTCTTTATCAGTTCTTTATCGTCTCAAGACTAAACCGTTGTTTTCAATGTTGACTCTGCCTGCAACGTGCGACAGGTGGCTAGGCCTTTAAAGCACGAGGGATTCTTTCTGCACATTTTCTTGATGCCCCCTCCATTATATGCCCCCATTCTTGCCCTTAGAGTTGCTAGCCCGTTTCCTTGCGTCCGTTTTATTGAATTAGTGGTGTAGTGAATATTGTATGTGAGCGAGGAATTCCAACTCATCTTGTCTGGTGATGACCAGGAGCACAAGCTTAACGATGGGGAATTTTAACCGTAGAGATCCTACTTGTGCCGTGCAAAAAATAAATTGTTGGGGAGACCTACTGTGACGTCGCATTTACCTTGCGGCACAAGGTTCGATAGATAATCCACCTTTTTTTTTTCTCCATTTTTAAGTCAAGGAGGAATAGCAACAACTGAGCTGCAAGGAGGCAACGCGAGCCGTAAAGAGCTTGAGAAGGGATGTTTGAGGTGAAGCTAGTTGCAGGTTATACCGGAATGGAAATGCCTTTGACGGAAACAGTTTTGGGGCGGCGCCCCACCGCGGCGTATCATCAGACGGAGGACTTTCAGTTACGCAGGGCTGGCCTGCAAAGTAAAGGCCAAATGATATACCCAAGATGCGGCTATTTAATACACGCGGCTCTCTCGGTCACTATCCTTTGTAAAAGTTTCGAATCAGCCTAAACTAAATGCGAGGCGGCGCACACCAGGATAAGATAAAGAAAGCATACAAAATGACGACATAATCAAAGGTATTACAGCAGGAAGGGCACAACAGATCAGAATCGATATCTACATGTATGACAAAAATCAGAGATGCGAGTCAAGTAAACCCGTACGAAACAAGCACCGAAGCAAAGGCAATACACAACACTCACACCCTCATGAGGCACCAGCGCCAGCGACCTTTCGCCGTTTCCGCGCCCTTCCTTCACCCACCGTCCTCTTCTTCTCGTCCGCCGTCTCCGCCCCACTTCCGCGCGCGCGGGATCGCGTCCGGCTCCGCGAACGAACGACAATCTCGACCGAGTCCATCTTGGCCACAGACGACCGTGGCTTGCGCCCGCGAGGTTTGGGCGACTCGGTCAACTCCGATTCTGATCCCGTCGCCGCCGCTGCCGCTAACGCCCTCTTTCTGGTGATGGCACTGGCAGGAGGCGACGTGGCGGTGCTCCGCGGTTTGGCGATCGAGCGTCGTTTGCGCGAAGCGGGTGCGGATGAGGGCGTGGCGGCGCTCGGGCTACCACGTTTGTTGCCCTCTGCATCGCTCTGCTGCGCGCGTGGTGTCTGCATGCGTACTCGTGTTCGTCCCCGCGCAGGCGTCGATGACGTGGCGGGAGCATCTGCCTTGGGTTTTGCGCGTGCTTTGCCTTTACCTTTGCTCTTGACGGCATCCTTCTGGTCACCCCCCAGCGCGTCTATGCCACGCGCGATCTCCGCGATCCCGGTGTCCTTCGTACCCTCAGAGTCACCGTCGCCGTCACAATCATCAGCGGCATGACCATCACCCAGCGACGGACGTGCGCGCTTGTTGCGAATGCTCGGGCTGGCACTTGCTTTTGGGAGGTGCGTCCGGATGTTGTGACAGTTGAGCTGGAAGCAGGAGACCAACATGTCCTCTGAGGGTGTCGAGTCGGCGCGGAAACGCGCACGTTTTGTGTCCGTCTGTGATTCCGTCGTCGCCAAGAGAGTCAAATCAGCATGTGCGGTTACAGCGCTTCAGCGCCAGGATGACTCACCGTGTGCATCCCCTCGTAGCACCATCCGTCGGGCGGGCCAAGGTCGCCTTCACCCTCAACTGTCTGGCCGCAGCACCCATAGAATGTCTCGTATTCGCTACCACCGCGCGTGCGACCGACCCACTCGACATCGGCGCTCTCGTCATCGTGCGGCACGCGACAAGACCGGTCGGTATTCTCGACTTCCGTATAGTCTGCGTGACACCTGACACAGTGTATGAGTGGAGGCGGCGCGAGCGTCGCGAAAAAGGAG